>UYYF01004401.1:41994-67283 GCA_900618365.1 Thelazia callipaeda
GTTTTGATGGTCAAGCATGAGAAGGAAGCTTGTCTTCTGAAATTTTGCTTAAATTACTGTGAATCAGCAGGTGAAAAATGTTAGGGCAAGAAAGTGAAATAACGTGCGGTATTCAATAACTGAGGTACTTATGGTAGTATAACAAGCTTAAATCCGAATACAAAAAGTGGTAAGGTGCATCTGCGTGTTTGATATGTGCGTTGGGTATGTAGATAAAGTGTGTGGGTAAGGCATATGTGGAAGAGATATGAGTGAGGTAAATGTCTATTAGCCCGCATACAGAATAAGGTATGTGTGTTAGGTAATGTATATAGGTAGGTGAGTTAGGTAAGATATGTGGTGGATAAAGTAAGTGTTAGGTAAGGGATATGTGTTAGGAGTAAGTGTGCTACGTGAAAAATATGATTTAGGTAAGGAATATGAGTAAAGATATGTGTCAGGAAGTAAGATATATGTATTAGAAAAATATGAGTTACGTAAGAAGTATAAGGTAAGGTATATGTGTTGCAATGTGTTGGATGAGGTATATGTGTTGTAATGTATTGAATGAGATATATGTATTAGGTAAGGTATGTGCATTGGGTAGATTATATGTGTTGAGTAAGACACATGTGTTAAGTAAGGAATGAGTTAAGTAAGGTACATGTGTTAGGAGTAAGGCAAAGGGTTAGAAGGTATACGTGTTGTAAAAAGAATGTTAGTTAGGTAAGGAATATAAGTAAAGATATACGTGTTAGGTAAAGTATATCTGTTGGATAAGGAATATATATTAGACAAGGTATATGTAGGTAAGATACATGTGTTAGGTAAGCAATGTGTGTTAGGTAAGAAATATATTTAGGTAAGGTGTAAGTGTTGGCTAGGAAATATGAGTTAGCAACTAAAAACTTTTGATTAACTAGGTCTAATTAGTTACTCACACATATATATTCCAAATCAACTGTAATTGTCCTTTAGTAATAGTGAATAATATTGTATTGAATGTTCCAAATATTCTATTAGTGAAGTCAGCCCTAATTTAGAGACAACAGGAAATTCTCATTTAATTCTGAAATTATGTTCGTATACAACTGTATTTTATTGCTGAGCACTGAGCAAATAGAAACTCCAAATAAGAACCTCCAAGTAAAAACACTATAGCATAATGATGATCAAATCTAAATAATAAATGATCTAGAAATATACAAGTGACCCGCGACTTACTTAAATAGATACCAATACTACAGAACCTTTGTAATTATATTGAATGAAATGGCACAGCAAAATATTTCATCTGGAGAGATCGTTGACGACTTTTCACTCAAAATTATAAGCGGCCTCACCTGCAAGAAAAATTACAATTTAATGTACTGTACAACGGATCATAAAGTTCTTTTTTTTGTTTCTGTATCAGACTTATTCCTTTTAATGAGAAGATTAATTTGAAAAACGCTTCCAAATTATACTTTATGAGCTCCTTCACAACGAAACAGCAGTTGAAAATCAGCGTGAAATGTTTCTCGTATTATCACACGTTTTGCACCCTCATTATTTAAATTAACTACTGGTTGTGGTGCATAATCATTTTCGACTGAAACAGCATCTACAGTTAACACATTTCGCTCTTCATCTGCTTCTTCTTCCTGAATTCAATTCAGTTCTATACGTACTTCAATGATTAATCTTGATTTAAAAAATAGGTCATGATGAATTAAGAGAAAAAATATATATATTCAGCTTTTCACCAAGGATAGTAGTGAAAAGCTGAAAAGAAAAATAAATTAAAAAATACTTGGACTAATTGAAATGGAATACTTTCTCTATTCAGTACAATCATATTATCCTGACTTTTGATATAGGAACCGTTTTGTGAATCACGATAGCACTGAAGCTGTAGTGATCCATCAAAAGAGCGTGCATCTGAAATTAAAATAATATATTTTTATTTTATAAATAACAAAATTCCATGCGAGAACTACGTTGAAAAACCGCAAGCTATTATCATAAATTGGATTTAATTATTTTTGATACTATTTTGGATCTGCTAATATCTAAAACGTATAACTCAGCAAAACAAAACAGAAGTTGAGTGGACTAATTTAACACTAATTTAAGGATTACCATTTGTAGGAGTAAGGAAAGTCAAACTCAGCTCGGCTATTTCACCTATACCAAGAGTGACCTCATCTTCACTTAAATATGGTATTCCATTGACACTGACATCTAAACTCAAAAATTTCATTAAGTCCATTTGTTTTCAACTAATCTGTTTCTGAAATCCAATATAGATAAGACACATTTTTATTACACATGATTCAAATTTATTGTCAAATGACAATATCGGCTAATTAACAATTTTAACAGAAAATTTTGTATAATAATAATCAGCTCAAAATATAATTATTATCATTTTCTGTTAAATATATGCGGTGCATTTTACGCATTCCAAGATGATCAAAAACATATCAAAATAATCATTAATAAGTCAAAAACAGAATGTCTTAAGTTCAGGAATGAAAACGTACGAACTGAAATGATCGGTATAACAAGCTGTTTCAGCAGTGATACAGAAGAGAGCAAAGGTCCGACAGGTACTGATCCAGAAAGACCTGAACTTGAAATGGACCAGCGAATATCCAAATGCCAAGACACATGACGTTCTAAAATTCTTCGCAAACGCTCCATCTCTTGCATTTGCATCATATGAGATGCACGACTAGCTGCTTCTTGAAATGCATTTGATGCTACTTCAGAACAGCATTCACATAGTAGTGGTACCCTAATGAAGTAAATGTTGAAAAAGTACCATAATTTCAAAATAAATAAAAAATTTTCACACAATTTTGCTTTTATAGTCATCTATTTTTAAACAAAAATATGTAAATTTGTTCTTACTTGAGGCACAAAGGAAAGTTTAGTAAAAACGTAAATAAGCTTCATATTTTATTTGGAGAATTACTTTTATAGAATATCACCAATAATGATTAAGCTGATAAGAAATGTAACTTTTCTGTTTTTGAAGCTTAGTTAAAATTTATTAATGATGAAACAAAATAATACCTGCAAAATTCTTTCGGTTGAACGTTAATTACTCTTTCTTTTCCATATGTCAATTCAGCATCCCACTCAGTATTATTTGTCACATCCACTACCACATATCTCGTTGTTGGTCCATCACCTGGTAATACATGCCAAGCAGAAACTGTTACCGCGGGAACGATCGATACTGCCAGAGGTAAACGACATCGTCTTTCATAGTGCTAAAATCATCAAGGATACTGAATTTTTTTTCGCATTTCATTTTCATGCACTTTCTTCCCCAGCTTATTAACAATTCCTGCATTGCTTTGAAATTAATTCTAATAACTTTGTCATTTCTTTGAAAAAATTTTTAGTCACTCACTATTTAACAACTACATACAAATTTCTTCGAAATACAGGATTTCTTAATTACTGACTACTCTTACAGATATAAATGACATTTAATTAATTCGAATACTACATACATTTAAAAATCCTACAATGAAGAAAAAAATTAGCTTACTTCTCCGTTAGGCCCATCAATATCGGCTTGATAATAAAATACGAATTCACAAGTCAAAAGTCTCTAAAATAAGAACTATCTTATAGAAAAATACTGAACCAGAATTCATCTCGCAAAATAAAAAGGATCACCAATTTGAAAGTAATTGAAAGGTAAAATCTTTCAACCAAATTTTCGCGACAAGGATATATCATTTCAGCTCCGATTATGTACCGGTGCTGCCTTTTTCACAAATATGACGATTAAAACTTAAACAAAAATATCATAACAAACTCCAGTAAATGGTATTCGATCGTGCGTTTCTTCAGCAGATGAAGTCTCTTCACTCATGAACATCATCTCATTGTTGCTTTCTTGCAAATAATCTTTCGCTGTTGCTGAGGGGTCTATTCCGAAAATTCTATGAAACATCGAAACAAAATTATCATAAAAAATAAAAATAAAGGATGTATTTTTAGATAACTTCACAAGCAAAATAATGTAAAATTAATGTCATTTCATTTATTTTTTAGGAAAAAAAAACAAATAAAAGTAAAGAAATGCGTTATACTGTAACTATCAAGCACTTTTGAAAATGCACCTGAATTTTATTTGTTTTCTTTCCAATGGTTCAATGCGTTTCAAACAACTACTGCTTTCATCATCCTCTAACCATTCAGCGTTCACAATTTCAATCATACAAGGACCACCACAAACCTTTAGACCTCATGATAGTAATCCCGAAAAGTCCAAAAAATTTTAAGTATTGGAAATTACTTACATAAGTTGAACTGCTCGTTTAAATTTATGCTTTTCTTTCAAAAATAATAACAACTCGTTCAAGTGCCAAAATTGTTTTATACACGTTTTTACTCAATTATTGCCATAAGGTAGTTTTTTAGTAGTAATTTTTTAATTAACAGCTGATTTAGAGCGGTCAAGAGACTGGCTGATTGCTGAATGTTTTTTCTTTTGAATAACTAAACTAATTGCAATCAAATAACAAAAATAATGCTTATTTTTTGAATTTTCGAAATCAATAAACTACTACTTGTCACACTATAGATTAGTAATGGAAAAGTGCATACCTTGGGCTGCTGAACAATTAGCTTGACATTTCGAACTGCTATATTTTCACTCGTATTGACTAATGATACACTATGTTCGAAACTAGAAAAAAAGCAATAAAACGAAAAGACAAAAGCAAAGAATCCAGCCTTCACATGCATAGCCATATGAATTCTTACATATAAATTTCACTAAGACGTTTCATTTAAGTTTCAATTAAGCATCTTTTTTTAAACAAATAAAGTTAACCATTCCCCTTACTCAAAGAAATTCTTTTCATTACAGAAATTTTTCATTAGGTTAAACAATGAAGATTTTAAAAACAACAATCAAATATGGCTTCTGTTGTGAAGTTAATTAAAAATAACGTTTGGCCGGAATAAACTGTTATTTCGGCAGTTGGTTCAATATCTTCTTCAGAGATGGGAGCACGGTTTAATGACGTTTCCAGCTCGAGAACAGGCAAAGCTGGCAGCACCTAAATTGAATATTCAGGATAATCGCTGTCATCAAATATGATTCACTTGCTTAACACTATGAAAATAATCATGATCTGACCCATATCTTATTAACTTGACAGAATTCGGTTACAGTACTGAAAATAAATCAACCTCAATATCAAACACAGAAGAATGATAAGCTTTTGACTTCATTCGCTGCGGCAAATCACGCAATCTGCAAACATTACGAACACCAAGGACTTCGCATGAATAACCAGTAATAGTGAGCCGTCCTGATTCTCTATAATAACAATAATAAAAAACCAAAATACAAGCAATGATGTGGGAAAGTTAACATTTTTATTTCATAGTAAATATGACTGCACCAGTATATTCTAAAACCACGAGAAAAATTAGTACAAAATACATCAGAGAGAACCTCGCTTAAACCGAAAAATTATTAATGTTAGTAGAAAAATATACAATTTTTAAAATAGTACAAATATATTAAACAAGTCTACCTAGGAACTCCGATAAGTTTGATATCTACAGACTCAGTATTAACATCAGAAGGAGCTAAAATAAGTCGCACTGGAATCGGCTCAAAAGCACATCCTTCAGAGAGCAAAGTTAAATTGAATACAGATAATTCAAAAGGTAGACAATTATTAACTGATACGGAAACCTCACAAGCGCAGTCCCGAATCCAGGTAACTGCAAACGATTCATTTAAAAAATGCTAAATTATTTTATATTAAATTGAAACATTTTATTGAAAAAATAAAAATTAAAAGACCTTTTGAAGCAACTTCACGTTGAAAAGGAGAATATATGAATATATCGGACTGGAGTTTAGGTCGAATAATTCTAGCAGCAAGATGCCCAGGAAGAGGGCAAATTGCAAACTTCCTGAAACTAGATTACTTTTAAACCTAACGATAACACTGAAATTATATACTTGAGAAACTGAAAAATAAAAATATTCCACAAAACATGATGAAATCTGTTAGCGAAAAGAATAAATTTACTGCAAATTAAAAACAAGAGCTTAGTACATAATTTAAAAGTAAAAAAGTCGGAATGCAAAGCAATACTCAAGCTTTGGAAAGCGCATCATTTGCACTGGCGGAATAATAAGATTATGTTGCGGCAATGAAATATGTTGATTAAGTTGGTGTTGGACACTACGAGATGCCACTAAATTTTTTAATTCATCAAACATTCGAGTAGATACTTCTTTATCCATAGAATCATAATATACCTTAAAACGATTCCATGAATTAAAAATCTACAGTCATTCAAAGAATATATTTTTGAGAACAAGATTCTAACATGGCAAAAAATAGAAATCAAAATATTATGATTCACCTGTAAAATATAACATACATGACGTATAGCAACATCATAATATTCAGCACGTAATGCGCTTATTAATACTTCACTCAGAGCTCTCCTTTGAATATGCACTGGTCCTAATTGCGTTAAATCACCCGAAAAATCCTTTGGGTTTTCTGGTAATCCATAACCGACCAATGTTCTATATAAAATAGGATATATTTGTCGATAGTCCGCAACAGTACGATCTTTATTATCTGCAGTATGTAAGCGGAACAAAACTGCTAAGCGGGCAAAGAATGCATATTTACGATTGAAACCAATCTAGAATAGTATTAAATATACTACACTATACTATTTCAAGTTCGAAAGTAATTGCTGACCAAGCATAACTACTTTGATCGTAAAGAATAACTGCGATTCAAGCAGTTAGAAACAAAGAAAGTTTTTCTCAGTCACTAAGTTGCTTTCTCAATACTTTAATGAAAGCAACAGAGGTTAATTCATAAAATATTAACAATTAAGTTTTGAAATGAAATGTACTATACAAGGTACGAACTTTACGATATACTTCTGCGGAATTGAGACATATGATTGCTTTTGTGAAATGATCAAATAAACTGAAGCCGACATCAAGATAGTTTGCAATTCGTTCTCTCATGAAATCCTACAAATCAAGAGCTTGAAAATTATTCAAATTATATATATATACATGTACATATAAGTATATATATATATATAAGTAAGCTTAAGATATATTTTGAATACATTCATCTTGACTGTCCTGCAAAGTTTTTCGTCAAGGAAGTTTAATTATTCAGCCTGTTTTTTGATAACAATAACTAACTTCCATCTCAACATATAATCTCTGATATCGGAAAACTGATGCAGCTTTCATCATGCATTCATATTCAATCCAAACTGCGAATGAAAATCTTTTATAACTTTCCAAAGCAGATTTGAATTTCTCAACAATCTCTGTATGACTGATTCCACACTTTCCTGACCTGCTGTAATGAGGAAATAAATCAATCGAAAGACATAGTTTTCAAGATTTGAACAAGAAATAGCAAATATAAAAGTTCCTGATGAACAAAATTTTTGCATCGACATTATATGCACCAAAATTAAACTCCCGAAGGATATTTATTTATTGCTAAATGAACTTGTTGAAATTCTTACTTAGTATGAGTAGGTTCATTCCATCGTAATCGAAAAGATCGACTTTGTTGTTCATTAGAAATCTGTGACTCAGCTGATGTAGAAGGAATTTTTAATGAGTACTGGTCATCTGATCGACGTCTATGATGGCCAACAGAAACACTGGAACAAGTTACAGTTATTTAAGTACGATTCAATCCTTTTGTTCCATATTATTCGATTGAAATAATGCATCAAAAACTAATGTCTTCTGGATCTGCTTCATCCAAAAGCTCTTACTAACATTTAAAGCTATATCTGAAATTATAAACCTTTTAGATTGTACTTTCAGAAAAGAAATGACATTTTACCCGGTACCGTGTTGGTTTGGTACATGAGACGAATAAATTAGTTCGGGTTTCAGTGATAAAAATCGCTGCATCCCACTAAACGACGAATATTCCTTTGTTAAATCATACTTTACTGCCATTGCTGCACATGACCAACCTTCATAAGCAGCTGAAATAAAATCTTGATATATTTTGTTCGCTGGCTATCAAAACTTTATTATGCAAAAGAAATTTCTAAAGTTAATCGTTCAACAAAATTTATTGAACGATTGATGCTAAAATTTGAAGTGACTTTAACAACATAATTTATCTATCTTACCACCTACTTATCTTTACAAAATGCTTACGGTACTATTAATGCAATACAATAAGAAAAACATTAGGCTTTTTTATTGTCAATATTTGAATTTATTATGCATTTTTAACTGTCGTACCAGCAAGCCAGAGCAAATCATTAGCTTGTTTAAGACATTCGATTGCTGACTGGTAAGAATCCATTGCAAGAGTCGGTAAACCAGTTAAAAGTGTGTAATCAGCAACCTGCTTTCGAAGACGACCGATGCATTTTTTTCTGCATATAAACTTATAGGTAAAAATTATTTTTCAAAACTTAAGGCTACATAGGTTCGTGCATGATCAGGAACTGACAGTTTATAGCAATAAATCATTTTAGAAAAATATCTTGATAGAAAATAACAAAATTTAAAGATGCATTCCTCTGAGTTTTCAAATGAAAGTTTATAGAAAATAATATGAGGTTTACAGAGACGCAAAAGCAAAGCAGGAGAAGTTTGCATGTAAGCAATTCGTACAAGAAATAAAATAAAATTAACCTGTAAATCTTGCTATTTTTATTTTCCAAACCTTGACGATATTTCTGCTCATCAATAAGACTGGGACATGATGGGCATTCCAATTTTTCAAAAGAAAGATCAAGTCGTCGGCTTTCCAAAACATAATAAATGGAACGTAAGAAATCTCGTATACCTACTTCCAAAGCATCAGCGCTATCGAGAGTTTTAAAGCAGAATAATTCTCTAGAAGAACAGAATCCTTCTAGTGCTTCCTAAGAATAAAATTTATTACCATAAAATATCAAAATAACCTTTGGAGTTTCTTAACTCAGAAAGGCCGAATGTCAATCACCATTTTATATTGTTTTCTGATGTTTCAAAAAGCTAAAATGGATAAACAGAAAAATTAGAATCATTTACAAATTTAGACTTTTCATAAAGTTCCCATCATTAAAGATTCTAAGATGACTAAATCTTGTATTATGTGAGTTTTAATAACAATAACCACAATGAGCAAAACAAACTTTCGGGTATCCAATAGCAATGCACCGTGAATCGACAAGTGTTGAAGTATATTCAGCCTATAATTACATTAACGATACCAGAGTTTAAAAATTCGAAAGAATTTTATAATAATTTGATTTCCTAAAGACTAATTGATCTTTGAATATGTTCTTCACACTTTTAAATTTCTGATGTGAAATCTAGCTGCGAAGCAATTATTTCAACAATAGAATATACCTTTGCAACTTCGTATTGTTGCTTAATCTTTTCAAGATTAAGTAACGCTGAACTTGAAAGGCCATAATGCTCTTTAAAATCACTAGAATCAAGTAGCTGCTCTGATTCTTGTGGCGCCTGAATCACACCTATGAAAGCAATAATACGTCGATGAGCCTAAAATAATAAAGACTTAAAAGTTCATTTCTTACAGAACTCGGAACCATGCACATTTTAAGTAAATTTTTGCAAGATATCAGAAAATAATTCCCATCAAGATGTTAGGGAATGCGATGCGGAAACTCTTGAATGATATGATGATAATTATAAAATTAAAAAAAGACAAATTTCACTAAATTGTGATACTAAAACTATTTACCTGCAGGTCACCGAATTTGATCAAATTTGCATTAGTTGTAGACGTAAAATTGGCACTAAAAATTCTTTTTGGATTGTCTGATACTGAAAAAAGAGACGAAAAAATTCTATGATGATTGAGAATTAAAAAATATGCCAACAAAAAGAGATATTTCAGTTTTTAAGCTGCAACTTTTGTACTCAAAAAACATTAATACTAAACAAAAAGAATCAAATAACTTCACAAATCTTTTAATAAATTCAATGCGATGTATTTCGCAAACATAATCAACTTTTTGGTGCAAAGAAGTCTCAAATTACAATTCAACAGTGATACGTTAAAATTGATCAAAAACGTTTTATTTGTATCACTATGAATCAAATAGATTTCACATTACTTCATTCTGATTTCAAAAATTTTCATTTTACCACTTGAATTTTAAATCAACAGTTTTACTCCCACAAAACTTTGCTATATTGATAAATGCATGAACTAGTTTAACTTACTTATAAATGAAATTCGAAGTAAATATATAAGAAATACGACACCAAGCGCTAATTCAAATATGTTATAATAATTGACTGAAGCAGATACTTTCAAAAATAATCATTCTCTAATAAAAAAAAACTACCCTGCAGATGTTGTACTCGTTGCAATCGTTCAAGAAGGCAATTAAACACAACAGATGATCGATGACCAAACTGCTTCACGAGAATTATCACTCGGCAGTGCTCTCCCACCTCTGGCACTGATGCTTCTAATGTTGTAGTTGTTCCCATGATATCAAAAACTCAGCTCGACAACCATATTCATGCGTTACATTACTTATTAGCGTTTCAAATTCCTCTTCAAATATTAACCATTTATCATAACACCAACCAATCTCACAAAATTGAACTCCCTTCCACCCAAATCTAGATTTAGTCCCCTTTTTTCGGTTCTATCCTGATGCCCAGCTAATCTTCTGATGATTTTATCAATGTCTATAAAATAAAAAAGAATCTACTTCGAACCAATATACGATTTTAACTAGCAAAATTATTCATGACCGTAAGAAATTTTTATTTACGAAAATTTAAACATTAATTTTAATCACTAACGAAATTAATATTCATTCACTTTAGCAAAAAAAACAAAACCATTTCAAGAAGAAACCTTTTAAAAAGTACATCACGTTTTATAATACTTCAATGAGAGTATTTGGAGCATTGCAAATGAAAATCCTCATAAGAAAACTTAAAGCCAACAAAAACATATTTTGCATCATCAATTCATATTCTTTACCAGGCACATTTGGTTTCAAATGATTTTGCAAACAACATTTGCACAAATTCAAGAAATGAACAAGAGAGAATGAAACGTGCAAATTTTCAAGATAGTGCCCGGAATAATGAGAAGTAAAATATGTCACAGCAAATTCAAGAAAACTTTTTTGACTGTCATTTCCATCAGAAGAGCATTAAAGAAGATTCATCATTTTATATCCAACATTCCTATGACTAGAATAATCAGATAACAATGCAATTCCAAAATGCGAGCTAATTTGGAATCTAGGTAAAAAAATTAATGCTACCTAGAATCTTTAAAATTCACAAAAAATTTGAAATAAAATGTATATCTAAGAAATGACCTGTATAAATTTAATAGTGATCTAAATACAATAAGTTTAAAAATTGACTACTAACACCTAAAAAGAACAGACGCATGGACTGAACATAAATAAAATTTGTGACAACCATATATGTCAAGCAGCTCATGACCTGGACTACCAAGCTTCCTTAACAAATATATGACAACTTTTTTTGCACAGAAAAATTAGTGTAAATAAAATACTACATTAATTTTAAATTATGAGACTTAAATAAAAGTAGTGCTTTGAATAACGAATAACTAAACTCTTGTCATACAACTTTAAAACCAAATGATTACGTCCAATGTAATAAAAACTAGTCTTAGTAGTTTATTTCGGAATATAATATGACATAAAATAAATATTTCTGCAACATATAGCACAAATTTCTGCGGTTGCATGAGAAACTAGATATTTGAGCATACTCTGAAATAATTAAATACCAAAATATATTTAACACGTAGTATAAGAAGAAAATTTCAACACTTTATCAAACAACATACTCCCGTACTATCCTTAACAGTCACATATACACCTGCTATAATAAAGCAAAAGATGTACAAACAGAACGTTCACGCAAATCAACACTTGTTATGGGCTCCTTGTCAAAACCTAATCTTCGCTTTCATGAACTGCTCGTCTCTAAATCAGATTTTGAACCTTCTGATGCCAGTAATAGCGCATAGGTTGAATAATTTTTGTTGCCTAAAAAACATTCAGTATGTCGGTTAATATAAATTAAACGGCATTTTATTCAAATGTCACATATAATATTTATTAAATAAATAATCCTACATGTAATATTAAGGAAGACAGAAATTAAACTGATATTGAAATGACTTGAAATTTGTTACAAAATTAGCTTTGGATGTTTTGTATGGAAATAGTCTCCAAAAATATATATCAACCGTACTAGAGCGTACCAAGTAAAGCTACTTTTTTATCAAATTTTTAATGATAAATAATTTGATGCTAGGTATCCTTAAATAATTTTTTTACTACCTGGTAAATTATTTTACGCCCCATTTGATTAGTGAAAAAAAGAGATACTGACATACTATTCATTACTTAAGCATTTAAGTACTTTTTTAAAAATAGCAAAAGCTGATATTGGCATAAAAGAAAAAGACATTTTACCTTTACTATGCCCATTAGCGTTTGTTTCAGTTTTTCTTTTGCCGTTATTTACCAAGGTTTTACGTAAACGTCTTTTTTTTCGACGGTAAGTTTTCCCTATGATTATAATGAATTATCTTCTTGTAAAAACATAAAAAACAGATGTTACAGTGATGAAATGGACTATTCATATTACAAGTATATATAGTATTACAAGAATGTGACACAAATATAGTCTTTGAGATCAGTAAAATTATTAGATTATGAAAGATAGCAACAACCTTCCCAAAATTTACATATTTCATGAACAAGATTAAAAGTTAGGCAAAAAAACATACTTGCACAGGAACTTTGATGTGAAAAATAGATATTTTTCCGAAGTGTCAGTAGTATGATAAGCAAAATAAACAATAACGATAGTAAAACAAAATACAATACCGACCAGGCTGAAATCAAAAATGCATTCTATTAGTAGCAGTCACTTCTATGAAATAAGAATCTATGAGGGCACTAAAGAGTTTAATATATTTCACTTTTTTTGATTTATAAAAAAAATTTTTGATCATTAACCATCGAGAGCATTGAAACGTTGGTTATCTGTACTGAAAAAAGGTGAAGTATTCGTGTAACCACATATAAAATCATTTTTTCAATAAGCTTAGTTCATGAAACAGACCACAATCTGCTCTTGAACCAGAAATAATGTATGATAGTAGACTTGGCATCCAATACATATTACAATCACATTCTTTTGTATGATTGTTGCATACACCATGGCCAGAGCAATTTTGAGTACAATCTGAGATAAATGATTAATTATATTCAGTTCTTTACTTTTAGCATGAGTTTGAATGAAAAGTGAGACCACATGATTTGATTGACTGCATTACATAAAAAGCTAGTTTTAAAAGCAATTAGATAATATGTTACTCATATGCACAAATTTAAAGATTCACAGAGTGAAATGGAAACTTACACAAACTGTCTACAGAATCGATTTTGAATTCTGCTATCATGTTAGTTTCTGATCGTAGAATTTTTACAACTTTCCATGCTTCCACGACTGCGACTTCCTTTTTTTGTTGTGAAACATCTTTTACTTCTCCTTCTGAAAATTGATTACACACAGTGTTTAATTTGGGAGAAATTAATAAAAACATGTAATCAAATTTCAAAACCGAATTTTTATAGATAAACTTTCAAAAGTTCAAAGAGTATACCAGAAAATATCATTCTTGCTTTAACAAGCTAAACAAAAATTGTTAAAAGACTTACGAACTGCAACATCGGTGAAATCAGCGCGGAACACAATGTGTATTCGACCCGTGCTTGGATCTTCATCAATGATCGAAAACACAACTGCCACACTGCTTGCCTCAGTAATCTATAACATAGTTTAATTTCAGAATATTAATAAAAAATTCGAATATAAGCTGGTGCTGGATTTTATCAGTTTTTCTTGAAACAGTATTGATAAAATACTTTTCAAAAACAAGAGTTAAACTGCTGCTTATCAGCATAAACATACGTAAAAACTGAAAAAAAATTATTCGCTGACATTAACCATAAAAAACATTCTATTCAAATTACGTACATGAGAAGAAAGAGTTGCACTGAGGCGTTCTTCGAGCTTATTTTTCATTCGGTAAGTGAATTCCCTCATTTTTTTCCTCAAATACATTTCTACTGACTGAAGATGAGGAACACCTATAAGGAATCAATCCCCAAACAAAATCTAATCCCGATTACAAAGTTTCGTTGATGTTTGAGAATGATAAAGAATTTGAATATATATTTGTTTAGGTAGCAATCAGTAAAGCAGCACCATGAGTTGTAAATAGACCCGTGAAAAAAAAAAAGAGAGTCAGATTAATTCAGAAAGTTCAACGTAAACAGTTTGTAGAACAATGACAAAATAGGCCTACCCATTAAAGCAGTTACTGAAATTGTGCTGGAGTTCACAGCTTCAGAACTGTCAAAAACAGTTAGATCGAAGAGAAACGTGCCTTCAACTAAGCCAGTCAACATTGCTACTGGTTTCTTTTCAGAATTACTTAAGAATCTCTAAAATGAGAAGGACTAATTTATGAATTCAAATAAGTGTGAATCGACATTTCAATGATTTGACAATCTTAAATTTATATAGTCAGGAAAAATCACAATTTTACATACAATACAAGCAGGAACATCATCATGTGGAGTCCAAAGCCATCGAACTATTCCTGCATCATCTGAGGATTCACTACCATTCAAAAAGACTAAATCTGTTGGTATAACAACCTTAACATCTTTTGCTCTCGCTACTGGTGGCTGATTTTTGCCTGTAATTCTTACATCATTTTTGAACATTTACAGTTTCTAATGGATAATTTTGATTTTGAATTCAAAAATTATTTCCTATTCAAACAGATTTTGAATTCAAAAATTATTTCCTATTCAAACAGATTTTGAATTCAAAAATTATTTCCTATTCACTAAACTAAAACACAGATCATCAGATTTACTGTTTGAACAGTAATTATTGCAAACCACAATATATGATTACAAAAATAAATACATTTTGGAAAATTCCCAGTCACCTTTTAATCCAATCACTGATAATAAGACGCACTTGCAACTAAACTAAGTTTACTTACTCGTAATAAAAAAACTTACTCCTGATGACATATATATTGGCGTCATCTGAACCCCAAAGACCACCATCATCAGTGACGTTGAGACGAAAACGATAAAGTCCTTCCTGGAATCCTGACACCGTACACTTTAGCTTATCATGATTGACAATATTCAACTTATTTGGTCCGCTGAAAATTAAGTTCTAAAAACATACAAAAAAGTGCAATTTTCAATGATAACATAGGAGTAATTTTTTTTATTTGGTACAAATAAACTTATAATATGATCTTTTTAAAATGTAGCACACTTCCAACTAGTTCACACAATGAAAAAAAGTGCAAAATAATTTCTTGCTTATCCCTAAAAATTTTACTGTTTAATTTAGATAGTATAATAGCTAGCTTCCAATTTTCAAGTTATAATATATGCAAATAAATCAATCATCACGTTCCTTGGTGTACAACAGTGACAACATTTCTCGAAAAAACCAGATAAAAACAATAATTACTTTTAGTCAAAAATTTTATAACAGGAAAAAAAAGCGTTAAAGACAGAAGAATGAACGCATGCTAAAAGAGAATGCCAAACAGGCTAAACTACCTTCTGTTGACAATTTGAATATTAATTAAATTATGTGAAAATAAGCCTGAAATGCTACCTTAATTGAACCCAGTTATACGATATAACTTGTCCATCATCTTTAACATTGCCATCAAGAACTATTGAATCAGCAGGAAGCTGGACCGTTTGATTTCCACCAGCGTATGGAACTGTACATATAGAAAAGTTTATTTTGAAAACTGGACAGAAAAAATTGTGAAATCAGAAAAAGAGAAATAACGAATTTCAAGTTTTTGTTAATATGAATATATATTTGAAAGCTTAAATTTGTGATCTAAATTCAAAAAACTATGCTACATATAGAAATTTTTCTGAAAAACACTAAAGACAATAGTCTGTAGGTATCATATATAAGTATCTTTTCATATTAACCAATTATTCTAAGTATCAAGAGATATCTCTTATCTACATACTACTAATACTTTTTAAGATGCAAACGAAAAAATCAAGAATCAATTAGTAATAAATACAGTAAATCGCAAAAAAAACTATACTTGGAACTGCATTGACCGCTTTATTAACTAAAATATTGATAGTTGTTGAGTCATTTTGCCCTTTGCTATCTATAACTTCAAGCCGAAAAACATAAGGTCCAACTTTATCATTTGCTTGCAGATTTGTGATGGAAAGAAAAGGGGTTGAAGAGCCTAAAAACAAAAAAAGAAGCATTACATAGCAAGAAATATAAAAGTTGTCAATGACTTCCAAAAAAATATTCATGTGAGAAAACTTATAACATCTACTTTAAAGTAACAAGTAAAAAATCGCATATCAGCATGTTTTCATGTGTTAAAATGAAAACAATTCCTAGTAAATCTACAAATAATGTAGATTTTTCGGAAAAGTGGAAAATTCAAAAAATATGTATGACAAAATACAAGAGAAACAGTAACCTGTAAAATCTACAGAAAGTTTAGATGTATAGTTATCAACCCGAAACCATTTGTATATCGTAATACCCTACAACCAAAAATTATGATGTAGATAAAATAAAGTGCCTCTGTAATGTAATCAAACTTTGAAAATGAATTTAATCTACAGATACTATTATTATGATTTAAAACCTCAAAGTTACGGTAACAATCAAATAAACCAGTTTAAGTAAAAGAATCACATAGTTGCCAATAATACATTTTAATCAACTAAAGATAAAACTTAAACCATCTTATTTCAATAGAGAAAAAGACCATACATTATCATCTGAAGAAGAATTAGCACACAACTGAAGATTGTTTTGTGGAAGACGAACATCTACAGCAGAGCGGCTTACTGGATCGCCACAAACAGTAATTGCAGCTTTTGGAGGATCATCTCTTTCTGCAAAACTTGTAAAATTCAACAATATTGTAAGACAAAAGTAAGAAAATTGGAATGAAACCAATCAACACAAATCAGCACAAAACAAAGTAACATCTATGAGTTTTTTTTTTCTCTTTTCATACAACATTTTATAATTTTGAAGTTGTGTAATGAGCACAAACTAAAATCTAAACTCTCAAAACTGCTTCTAAAATTAGAAATGTTTTCAGTACATAATTATCTAAAAATACAAAACTTCAGATTTTATAATCTGAAATTTGAAAAGGAAACGTACATAATACCAAAATGACATAAAAACTAACTAGCGGAAACAATAACTTCTGCATGTTTCTCATTCATTGCACCCAACTGATCTTTTACCATTAAGCTTTAATTTAGCAATAGTTAAGAACACTCTCGACAAATTCAAAACAAATTAGTAAAAAATGACTAGGGAATTTTCCAATGAATTGCATCAGTCAGGACTGAAAGATTTTGAACATTTTCAAAAACTAAAATGTTCAGAGTCTAGAAATTTAGCTGTGTCCAAGTGTTCAGAATTTATCGTTTTGTTAAAATTATTTTTGAAAAACTTAAATATATTACCCAAAAGTATAGTTGCCCGTAATAAGATTATCAAGACGCAGTACAGCTGTATTCAAAGCAGGTAACGGAATAGCAGGACCATTAAGTAGCTTCCATTCAAACTGCAAGGGTTGACCACTATCATCCGAACTACCTAAATCAGCACTTTTTACTTACTCTAGCTTATAAATTATACATTATATTTTTATAGATGAACAAAGCGAAGAGTACTTTCTTAAAATCTTTACCGATTACGATTACTGCATTTTTGAAGAATCAGAATTCAAGTTTTTCAATTTATTTCTATGCTGTTTTCATAGCAACAGAAACATCAAGTACTTCTAAGAAAGCTCTTACTGCAATACTACATTTTGGAAATCTAAACAAGTACTTACACTTCCTTTATATATGAAGTCTTAATAATCTAATCACGAAATTTCTAATTTCTTACATATTGAAATTTTTTTTAGGATTAGCAACAAAATCTAAATACCTTCAGCATCAAGAATTAGATGACTGCCTTCATTTACATGAATTGGACTGGAAGGACGTATTAAAGCCGTAGGTGGTTTATTGACACGTTTTTCAGAGAGAACCGTCACAGTCCTATCTTTGAAATTTTTGCTCACTGAATTCGAAACAGTAACACGTAACCGCATCGTACCCTCTTTCAGCTAAACAACTAGATATTAACAGAAAATAGAACACATAAAAGTCAAGAAAAATGAACAATTATGAATTACTTTCGATCCACTTTTGGCGTAATATTACATAAATTTATTTTTAGTTATAAAGAACCAGAAATTTTCACTGAGAAAACGTACGTCAGTAATTGTAAGATTTGGTTCAGTATAGGTTTTGGCTGTACCAAAACCACCTCCATCCAACACCTCCCAATAATATGTATAATTTGCATAAAGCTCTAAAAATTTTCTGTAGGATTTTTAAGACTTCAAATAAAGACACTCTGAAATACTAAAGATAGATGTTTCAAATTTGCACGTCCAAAAAAACAATTAAAATAGCATAAATAATCTGATTTAAAAGTACACACTCTATCTATCGGTTTGATCAAATTTCACCAAAAATTTGAACACGAAAAATGTAAACAGACCGCAACAAAATGAAGTAAAATAAACTTATAGATTTCTCCAGTATTATTCTAAACTATAAACATCACTATTTGGAAATATGAAACAATATTTTTGCTCTTTTTACTTTTTCACTTTTAAATTAAAATAAACAAATATTATACAACATACCTTCAGGCTCAGCAAATTTAACAGACAACATAATACTGTCATGAGGAAGTTGTACTGTTGTTGGACCAACAATTTCAAATGATGGAATAGAGGGAGGACCATGAGTTACAGCAGACATGCATGAATTATTATTGATACGTACATAACCTAGTTTGCAAATGCATCTTCCAGTAGAAGCCTGTCAAAACAAGTTATAAACTTAATCTGTCAACCTACATCTTCTGATGCTCAATATGTCAAATTAAATAAATATTCTTATCCAATGAAAAACTGGAATTAAAAAGAAAACTTAACATTGAATGCAGATATCTTTATTTTTAAATTTTACTATTAACAAATAATTGCAAATTCTTACTAATAAAGACAAAAAAAGCTAAAAGTTAATGAGAACTTCATAAACAAAGATGCAAATTTACAAATTTACAACTTTTGAAAATAAGTTAACTTACTTCGCACACTTCATTCTCTGCGCATTCACTGTTACACGAAATCCAGTCATTTCCAGTTTCACTCGATGAATTAATAATTTCCTATATAACATTTTGACTAAATATAAGAAGAACAATAAAAGATGATAATGTAAGGTACAGATAAAAATTTATTAAAAAAATTGAGAAATCTTTCAGAAACTTAATGAAGAATACCAACATGGATATGAAATACAAACATACTTCTACATCTCTTTTTCGTGCTCGGTTTTCTCCTAATAAATTAAATGTGATTTCAGCAATATCATTGCCTTGAGCATTATTTATCCAACAGAAGTGCTTGTAACAAGTTATCCAATAAATAGCTTCAACCACTTTGTGATTTGCACTGGTATCATTAGCAAGACTTTCTTCCTTGCACCACAGAATACTTAATTCCTATAAAAATATAGTGTAATTTAGATAATACTTTGGTAAGTTTTTGATAATAATTATTTTTCCACCACATAATTGCATTTAATTAAGCTTTAATTTTGAAAATCACATCTAAATATTTCATGTTAATTCGGTACCAATCTCAAAATTTTAATTTTAAACGGATTCTGAAATAGAAAGTAATTATTGCATATATTCATAAACTAAACTTAAACTTTATTATGTAAACACAAACTTATCTAACACTGGAATACAAATACAGAGCACAGCACTTTTGGAGCAATATATGAAGTTATTAAACTTTGGTAAAAATAAACTTTCGTATATATAAATAAAGCAAACTTACCTTTCTTAGAAAGAAAATGCTATCCCTGAGACTTGCATTCTCTGCAGCTGACAAAGTGACAATAATAAATAAAGATATCAGATGCATCAAATTTTCACTACACTGTTGCTCTGAATCGGTTATAACTAAACTGGCACTGTCTAAACAATAAGCAATATTGATATGACCAATTTTTAGCAAAATAAGCAATCCATCACTATGCAACCAAAGTACGAAACGCAGGGAAGTACTGACTACAATTAGGATCTGTATCAACCACTGAAATAATCAGTACAGAATATTTGGATCTTTCCATAAATATGGCTTCTCCATGAAAGGCTTGGATATCATGAAATAAAAATTCCATATATTGAAATAATTCAAAAATCCAATAAACAAAGCAGTTAAATATCTCTTTGTAGAATATTCTTTAATAAAACCCGTAACCATGAACTTACTATCCGTATGATAAAAACAACCCATTAAAAATTTCTTAGCAACTATTTCCTAATATGAAATTTATGATCACAGTCATTATTGTTTACTTGCATATTTAGTCATCAAAAACCTACTAAGATTATATGATTGTGCGATACACGGTAATACAACATTTGTTCAAGACTTTCCAAAACTTTTAGATGAAAGAAACATTTATTGCATTAAACTTGTCAAGAAGCACTAACAATAAGATTAGCAATTCTCTACAATAATCCAAACATTTTCTGCTTCGAAAACACTTTTCGCAGTCACTCACTTTCTCCCACTTTAAAATTCAAAAATTCAACGCAACTTTCAGCGACAAGATTAACGCAGTGATCTTTCTTCCAATGAGCATTTATTTCATTCGGCATACTAATTATTACACATCTTTCTTTTTTAATGCATAAATGCATCAAAGAATAAGTAAGCAAACAGTAATGAATTATAATGGCTTTTGAGAAAATCTTATATTCCTAATTATATAATCATTATTAATTACAGAAAAATCATCTTCAATTTTCTCGCGCTGATTCAATCGTTGCTCAAGATGACGAAACAAATCAAATAACTGTACCTAAAATATTTAAAAAGAATGAAAAAGACTGAAAAAAATATAGCTTATTTAACACTGCCATTCTAACTTAAGAACAGTTTGATAACAATTAATACATATTTTTTTCAGTAATTAAAACAAGGTATACTTAAAATCTTTATCTTCGAAAAATTTAACATTAGCTGGATGAAAAACAAATTACAAAATTTCAGACTAGTAACAAATATTGAACCATTGCTGATGAACAACTAGCGGCATTTCGGATTGTACTGTGGCATTTCTCATCCCAGATAAAACGTTGTGAATGGCTGTCAATTAAAACTCCCATTAATTTCAGCACCTGGAACATATCATTTAATGGCACATCAACCAATTTTAATCTAAAAATTTAACCTGAAATCAAACAGCGCTTCCGATAAAAACCATCAAACAAAAAACCTGGACTTAACTAAACTTATTTTAACTTATGCTGAAAAAATATCAAAGCAAACCGATACTTTATCAAATAATCCTTCATGGTCTTTGTCATAACATAAAGAAATCAATCTCTGAATGAGTACAGCAACTTCAGTTTCGTTCAAGTTTACCGAGACAGCATGTCGTAACCCACAGCTATTAATAGGCTTTTCTAGTAGAAGTAGAAGCACGCTGAAATTTCCAGACGCACATCTGAAACACATTTCTTTCCTTTGCATTACTTGTAAAGAACCTGTATTATTAACCACCTTTATCACACATCAAATTTGAAAATAGTGTAGTGTAGGAATTTTTTTAGGTAATCAAATTATAAATACGACATTACAAAATATTCATACAATTAATATTTGATAGAACGTACTCTTCAGAAGCTATTTTGAGGAATGATGCAAATGATTGATCATCTAAAATTAATGACGAGCGCAAAAAATTTACCGCATGAGAAATCAAATTCTTACTAGCCAACAATTCAATAAGCTTAGAGCTCGCCCTGTAAATACGGAAACCTTAAACTTATAGGCATATATCAGAAAAAGCCCAAAACGAAAAAATCCGAGGAAATGACAGGAGCGTTGTCCCAATTCATATCACATATAAACAAATTTGATATAGTAGAATACTAGCTAAAAACAGAAAACTCCAAATATATAAAACTAGCACAATCGTACACCAATTTTTTTTGCACCATTTTACAAATTTTTAAGCTCTTACTTGGAAGTTATGTCGTCCAAACTTTAGGACGAAAGATGCACTAACAAGTGATAAGAAATATTTTAAATTACGAACCAAAAGAACAAAATAACCTGGATGTAGTTATTAATCTTGAATGGATAAAGAACGTAAGTACTCTATCGAAATGTTTTTCGTCAACATGTTTGCGTAAGAGTTTTACTAAAGCCATTTGCATATGTGCTGAAAGAGTTATGGACAAGAATGGAGATGTAGTAACAATTCGTTTTTTGGAGAGCCTTGACAAATCAGCCCAAATGGTATCCAAATCCTATAATTTCACACGATGGTCCACTAAGTCCTTAGCACGGTAATAACTTCACACATATAATTTATATTTTCTAAACTATGAAATAAAAAAAATCAGCGTATAAATACTTCAACCGTGACTACTTATTTCATATGGCTCGGAAAACAATATGAATATACTTTTTTTTCCAAGCAATGAGAAATTTTCTCAGCAAGGTTATCGACAGATTCCGTAACACCCAAAGAGGTAAATGCCGAATAAATTGACGCAGATGAAGCATAATCTTCTGAATTACCGACATATAACGAGTACTTATCTGACTTTATTCTAAAAAGAGCATTTGATAAGTTGAAAATCTTTCAAAAAAAAAACTTTAGCTAACCAATGAAATAGAACTCATCTTTCAGTAAAAGTAACTTTTAAGCATATTAATGAAAAAGGTTAAAAAGTAAAAGTCATTGTAATATATTTTCTTGATTTTTTCGAAAGTATATTACAATGACTTTTGTTCCCAGTTCCGTTTCATAAAGGCATGAAAATATATTACAATGACTTTCTTTCGAGGGAAAAAAGAAAATATGAACTTTGGAATGACATATTTTCACAAAAAATTTACTTTATAGGTATTCGAGCAACGTTCCCAGTTCCCTTCAAAACGATCACTTGATTTTCATCCACTGTAATCTGGAAAAATGCTCTGTGATCAAGGGTTTTTATTTTATACATTTCTTTCTGCTTTAATAGATTCAAATATTGAGAAACGATACTAACTTGGAATATGTCAAAGACTTTTAGAGCAACTTATTTTTTGGTATCACTGAACTTAAGATTAATTTATTTCCCTACTGAATTTGTGTACAAAGAGATTTTGATTAATTTTTGATTGATTTGCTCAAACCATATGGCACAAGCAAAATGATTTTAACTGCTGTTCTTTGGATGAGTCCTTCATGTCAGGTTTCAAAAATCTCCCCATCTCTTTTACTCAAACAGAATTCGATAAAAGAATTCAACACTAGCCCTACAGACACTCCAAGCAATGCTACATCTGAATTTATGCTTCATTTTTCTATTCTAACCGTACCACAGTTAGAAAGAGAAATAAGCATTTGTTGCAATATTAATCTCAAAAAAGATCGAAATACTATATCAGCTTCTGGAATGTTTGCAAGATCGGTGCTTCCCAATATTGTTAGATCTTCAAATTTTGAACAGTTTTGTAATGCAGATCTTTAAATATGGAAAGAAACTACTAATAATATGTGGGCTCACATTTAGCACTACAGACAGAATAATAAAAATTAAGGTTAAATCACTAAATATATATGATGAAAAAAGAAACAGCAACATTTGACTTACATCATTTGGAAGGCATTTTTCAGGCCATAATAACTTTTTCTTTCCGATAACAACATGCTCATTTTTCGAGCACAACTTCAGAGTTAATGTCTTGAGATTTCCTAAAAAAGACATTTTGATCAAGATAATTTTTAATTGCACTCACTACAAAATAATTAACCAGGACATATTCGTAAGATTTAGTATTATCGTAAGAAAATATTCGTAAGGTTTAGTTTATTAGAAATATAACAATATTATTTTATATAACGTGAAATGTATATAATTAAAATATGCCTTCATATTTTGTATCTTCCATTGTAGCTTCTAAATAAACATGATCATTTACGGAATATTTCATTGAGTTTTTCATCTGAAAAACAAATATGTCAACAAACTCGAGCACTTTCATAAATAGTAAATACGCTGATAATACTTCAGTGACAGCAATACCCGAACGAAATTTTTATTATGAATATCAATTCCTTTAAGGTATTCCCATTTAAGATAGTGCTACACGTTCATCACTACTTTTTTATTAATTATAAATTCGATTTTAAACAGTGATAAACATCTCATATATATTATACAGTAATAGCAATTATTCAGAATACAAGCGCTAAATTATTTAATCAATAATATTAATGACGCTAATACGGCACTTTTGTTATACAAATCCATCTGTTTCTACTCATAATTATTGCTTAATTGCTGACAAATTTCCACTGAATTCAAAAAATGCATAACTTGTTCCGATAATCAATTAAAATGAAATGCAAATACTTATCTCAATTTCCACTAATCAGCAGATATGTAAACAAATACAAATACTGCTCGTTAAAATTATGTCATTATTGACAAATATAAAAATCGATATTTACTGCTGAATTATTGACTAAAGTTTTACTCAGAGAATATAATAAAGGTGAATACGGGAATATTCCCGGAATATTAAACAGACAAAATGACGAAAACTAACTGTAATAAACGTTTTGCTTTTTATCCATAACTTTACAGGTTTCAAACACGAACTTTACGAATGCAACACGTTATGCAACTTTAGTCCTGGTCGTTTGAATGCTGTGTATAATTCAAGTATGGATGAAAGTGTATTAGTTTATTTTTACCTATTTTTATGGACAGGAATAGCAGTAAGAGTTATTATCAACAATTACATCACCTCATTATCAAGAAGTAATCCATTGTACTCATGATTACAATAACTGATATCAAATCGTAGTAATGATATCAGTACTACTAGTATTAGCACATACAAATGAATCGAAATTAAATTCGAATATATTATTTGTTGTGTGTTATAATTAATGCCTACTATCAGTACAACCTTTGACCGGTCATTATATTAAGAATAATTATTAACTTTTATTAATCAATCACTTATTATTTAGCATAAATCTTTTCATTCTTATTTCTAATC
>UYYF01004401.1:68032-90595 GCA_900618365.1 Thelazia callipaeda
AAAATAAATATTAACCTCATTTTAATCTAAATGACTTAATTTTTTATTTAATATAATAATGAAATGTTTGGAAATGAATTTAATAAATAATTAATCGAATTTTGAGTATTAAATGAGTATTAATTATCGAGTTAAGATATTTTTTAACTAGGTATTTTACGCGATCAAAATAAATTGTAGTAGTGAATTAAGCAAGCTATACTCGTAGTTTAATTTATTAATTTTGTTGTATTCGAATTTCTTGTACTCAATTTTTGTAATTAATTAGTGAAGTTTCTTACCTGTTTGGAGATATGCATTAACTGCAAAGAATTGAACTGGTACTCGTTTCAAAAGGTAACGGGCAGGACAATAAATGGATTTTAGATACTTGTGTGCCTCAATTCAAACTTTTATTAGTCTTAATGATTCGGAAAAATTTTCAAATTGATCTCGTTTGATCAAAAGTAAAAATGATCTAGAACTTCTTCTACACTTGGCTTGTTCTTTCTTATCATCTCTTTGAGTCAATTTTCACATCGTTTATTTAAGAAACAAAAAAGAATTTTTTCAAAGTTCAACAATTATTTACGATCATTAATGTAGTGAAATTAAATTTTGCTTTGCTAAAAAAATCCAAATGCTACCATCGTATTGCTTCGATATGTCCATGGTAAGGGTTGCGTGGGTTCACGTTCATTTGCAAATAGTTCACACGTTACGTAAAGCCAAGCAATCAGGTCATCATAGCGTGTTTGTTCACGTCCTTTTTGAGCATGTCCACTTGCCCATTCTGGTGTCCCACGAAAAGGACAGCAAGTTCTCGGTGGTCTTATCTAAATTAAATAGATGTACTAATTACAAACATAGAACTACTTTATGCATTCCAGAATTATTTTATTCATCTTTTTTCTTTCTCTTCTTTGGTAAAATTGAATATTTCTATGTGCTAATAGAAGGAATCGTCTTATTTACATCGGATTCACCATCAGTATACATTCGAGCCATGCCCAGATCGAAAAGCAAAGCTATCGGTTGCTCCCTCGAAATCAAACCCATATTATCAGGTTTTAAATCTCGATGAAGAAGTCCTAAATATAAATTTTATTTCTCGCTGAAATAATTTGTTGATTTGATTAGTCGATCTTTACTTGACGAAAAATGTACCGCCAAAGAGTTTAAAATTCAAATTCAAATTGAATCGAATGAAAAAATACAACAATTTATTATGCTGATAATATTTGTTTTTGTGATTTTGATCTTGATACTACTAAAGAAGAAGATAAGTTACAGAATGCCTGTATCAAGATCAATTTCTTGAGTTATGGAATCAGCGAACAATCAAACAATCAAATTATTATTTGAATAAAACCTTGTGAATGAAGATCATAAATTCCTTTGAGCATTTGCAATGAAATATTTGCAGCTCGATATTTTCTATATACTCCATCTACCTAATAATGAAGGTTATTTGTTACATTAACTTCTATAGATTTAAATTTTGAGTAAAAAAAAAGTAGTTGAAAAATATCATAATTATTTTTAAAATGGTTATCGAATCATAAACAATAATTTTATAGACAATACTTCATAAATGAAATCTTTGACAGGTACGGCTGCTTTTTCTAGCACCACGAATTCCATGCCTTCACCATGTTGATCAGCGAGCATACCTTTATCCAGTAAGCGAACAATTGATGCGGTTTCTGACTAAATTCAAAATTCTGTTTTATCCATTATTTTTTGTAATTTCAAAAAAAATTTTGAGATTAAAATTTTAAACTTTGTTAAATTTGAAAAGTAATTTTTATTCGAGTGGAAAATTGATTTCTTTAAGAATCATATTTGTTGATCAATCTTGTTATCATATCTAATTTCACATTATGTAATAGAATAACAATTTATTGTAATAACTTTAAATGTTTATATTACTAACTACTAATTAATTTACTATCAAAGCATTTGCTGAAATTTTATCCGCTAATTTTGGGATCAAAGAGGCTTACTTCAGTTCCATAAGATATAAAAATATTTATATTGTTAAACTTTTGTCATTTTTGTACTATTTCGAATTAATCTAATCTTACTCTTTTGAACATTGTTTCTAATATGAATCCTTCCCATTCAGCAGAAACATTGCCTGCTTCATTTGCCATGGATTTGGCCACTTTAATGACTCCGTAAACTTTCGTTACAACATCACGCACCGAAAATACCACACCATAAGTACCTTGGTTGATTGTCTCAATTACCTGGATGTAATATATTCTGAATTATCTTTATTGTATCTAATCAAAAGTAATGAAATGATGGAATAAAGGATATAATTTTCAATCATACTATATGTATTAGGAATTTCAGTATAAAATTTTGAATTAATTTTTTATGACTTATTTAAAAACCAAAATATAACTGATAAGAATTATCACAAGCCTTTTCCATAAAATAAGTAAATGAAGTATTAATTGAGTTTTAACATATTTACTTGCCAGCGTTTGTTGAATGGTGCAATAGACTTCAAGTGATCAACTAATTCTTGTACTGCTCGATCTTGTTTTTCTTGATCTTTTTGAACTTCACTACCTGATTGCTCGATATTTCTTAATGATGCTTTAATACTATGGGCAAGTCGACGATTGCTTGGTCGATTTGCTGATACACAAGAAAGCTTTAAAAAGAATAGTTAATTACGTTTGATTACGGAAAATAACAACTTTATTATTTTTATTATTAATTAAATTTATTGTAAAGATGAAAAAAGATTTTATAAAGTAAAACTTTGTATACAAATATTACTTGTCGAGTAGCAGCATTTTTTTGGGCGCTATAGGCCAGTCGTTGGTTACGTTTTACTGATGCTAAAGCATCTTTCTTCCGTTTCTTTACGTTTGACTTTTTCTTCGTTCTCAAATGAAGCATGAATATGATCTGTTTAATCAGATACAAGTTGGGAATATTTACTTTAATTGAACTGATTCTTTTGCAATGTTGTGTTATAACAAGTCAAGGAAAGGACAAATGGATTTTAGCATTTGCTAACTGTTCCATTTAGCTCATTTTCGATTTAGGTCATTGTTCGATTTAACTCATTTTCGATTTAATTCTTTAGATTTTATCCACTAATTTTTTTAATAAGACTTCTTTGCCTAAGTTATGACTTAATTATGAGTTTTCTGCTCATAGAAATAATATTTGTAAGTATTGTACAAAGTCTATTAATTACCACACTTATAAACTTCAAAATGTACTAAGTTCTATGACTTAAAAAATTAGACTTATTTTCAAGAATATAAGTCATAATTAATAATTCATCTAATAAAACATACTCATTTTTGAACAATGACATAACTGAAGCCTAATTTCAGTAGCTTGTTTCTACGAAATGAATAAATCTGAAATTTTTCTTAATTTAAATTAAACGTAAGCTATATATTTGAATTTGAAAATGAAATAATGAATGCAAATTATGATATTTTGATAAGTTTTACATTTGAATAGTTGTGTATTTAATGTTTTTATTTTTTTTCAGAAAAAAAAGTGGACGGTTCTCAAGTTGAAACCTTAAAATTTAGCCACCGAAAAGTGTAGACATAATTGGTAACTAACTTCTTTTTACTTTTACATATATGAAATTGAAAGAGTATATGGGTTAAAAGTGGGATTTAGGAGGTAGTAATCTGCATTTACCGTAAAAGTTGTGGATGGATTCATAATGCACGTTCATTTGGAGTCAAATTATTGCACCTAAAAAAATGTAATGACAGGCAGTGGGGTTTTTATCATTTCTTCAACATTTTACCTAAAATTATATTTTAATAATGTTCTTGCTAAGGTCAAGCTTAAAAAAGTTCAGTCTTAAATAAAGTACTGCTTATCATAACATATTTTCAAAAAGTATATCCAACTTTTAAATGGTCAATACTTGTACCTTTAACTGTAAAAGTGGTTTTTCAACTTTTAAGAAAGTGCTAGATAGTAAGATTAAAGTTAAAACGCAATTTCTGATCATCTTCACGATTATTATCTAAAAAATAAATTTATTTAAGCGTCTGTTTATTTTTTTAATTTGTTATCATTGCTAAGAAGATGAAGAAAACTATTTTAAACTTTGAAAATTAAAAAGTTCTTGCCTAAAATTTGCATAATTGTTGTCAGTCACTTATTTTGCGATATTCATTAGTTTAGTAATTGATAAAAATATCAATTGTTTTGAATAACTTTATGAATAATAAATGACTGGTTATATTTTATTTGATGAAAATCGAGTAGCCTAACATATTTATGAATAGTCTTTGTTGCTTTTGTATTTTAATTAATTTAAGATTTAGTTTGAAGTACAAAAAAGTATCCTATGTGTTCTTGGACTGGTTGGTCACCATGTACAGTATCCTGTTTAAGTAGAGGATCAAGAGCCATATACTCTCAACAATGGCGGCAATATAGATGCAGTAGTGATATGATAATGAACTTTCACCCAAATTCATCATCTGTTATAAGAGCGAAATTTCGATCTTGTGCTCATATGGTAATTTACATATTACCTACCATGTATCTTTATCATTATGCTACCAATTATAATGATATGAACAGATTCCACTATTATATCTTATTTCCAGGACACTTACTTTTGCTTACACTTTAGTTTAATACTTCAGAAGACGGTTTTCGTGAAATCATTTTGAAAATTTAGTTATGCATTTTTTTAATTATACCCGATCTGAAGTGGATATATCTGAATCTTTATTTGACCTCATTGAATCCTGAGTCAGATTACATAAATTAAGCTTCAAGTTTCAGATACCGTTGTGTGTATCTGATGAAGGCTTTTCAGAAGCATTTCAAAATTATTTTTTGCTGAGCATATTTATATCTGGCATATTACTATTGCTCTTGCCGAATATAATTATTGGACTGAGTTACACACGTGTTTGGGTATGGACAAGTCGAAAAATCGGTGAAAAAAGTGAAAAATCTGTCCGATCTAATAAAGAATTATCTGTTTCCGATTTCGAATCGCATATAAATTATTAATTAGGCAAATATTAAATTTTTCTGCTAAGATACAAATTTTACACTATCGTCATAAATATAATTAATCATTTCGCTAAATTTTTTCATCAAATTTGCACTGCTGTGTAAAATGTAATACATATTTGCATATTCAATCATAGGATCAAAGGTTATAGGTTACATCCTGAGATTAAGAAATGGTAGCGATGGAAATGATGATGTACTGACGAAGCCAACAAATTTTATATACTGATTTTTTATAGTATATTTATATGATGAAAAAAAGATAAAAGTTACAGATATGTAAGCACAAAATTTTGTTATCATTTTTATCATTAATCCAAGTATAATCTATCCATATGTGTGCATATTGATCGAACAGACCAGTCAATATGCAAATATTTGCCAAGTACAGATTTAAATTTATTTTAAAAATTTCATTAAACATAATTGAAAATTTAAGTATAAAAAGATCGCATAATTGAAAATTTAAGTATAAAAAGATCGAAATTCCATAAAAAAACTTCATCAAAATTTCAAACTAATGGCTATATTCTTTTAGTTTGCATACATTCTGTCTAAAGAGACTGTACAACAGTCTAGAAAGACTGTTACAGCAGTAAGACAATAAGACCTATCGCATTCTTACACGTTTTTTACTTTCGAAATGGTATTCAATGCTAACTTTAATCCGTATCGACGTAGCTATTCCACTTCTAAATTTACATGCTCGTTACTTTTGCCCGTAAAAATTGTCTCTGCTATTATAAAGACTGAACTATATTTATATAATAATGTGGTACTGCTCATAGTTCCATAATGTCAAATAATTGACCTTAATTACTGTTTTACTATCCCAAGCATTGAGTTGAACTTTTTTACTGTACAAACTTTTGTTCATCACTTCTTAGATATCCCTTATTTCTTAACTTTAAATGAAAACAAAATCGCTACTTAGTTTTTAATGATTATGCTTGTGAATGCTGATAAGTAATAAATTATCTCTTGAAAATAGATAATTTAATAAAACTATTCCCTAGATCTAAACCTTGAAGTATAGTGACGAAAGTTAGATCAAACTTAAATCACACTTCTAGTTGTGTAATTGTGTATGATACGTTTATCAGAGCTTGACATCAGACTTTTTATTCCTCCATAATTTTCAACAAATGTATGACGAAAAGAAATTTATATTTTGGACAATTTTTAAATATAACGAGATAATGAAAATATTAAATTTGAAAGAAATAACGCATCTAATTCATCAATCTAAAGCACTACAGCAAACGATTAGTTATGTCCATACAGTAAAAAGATGATAATCACAATCATATTCATAATCATCAAAAAAATTGAGAAAAATAATAAGTGACAGTATTCAGAATTGATAAGAAAGTGATTTTGCTTTTTTATTGTTAACAGCTTTTTAATAACAAAAAATCAGATTAAATCTACGAACGCATAAAAAATATATAAGCAATATCACTAACTCTTTTTGACTATCAAATAGCCCATTGAAATAAAAATGATAAAATACTCAAAAAATTCAAATCAACTACAAAGGCACAAAGTTGAATGCAGGAATATTTTCTCCATTCAATTTTCAATTTAATCTTGAATAAATTTATAATTTTTTTACAAACTTTTACATCTTTTTTCAAAGTAATCTCTGAAAAGATTCTATTTATAACCACTGCTAACAATATAATCAAGTCAAAAACCATTTCTACCTGAAAATATACTGCTGAACGAAGAAATATGCATACATTAATTCGTAATAGACTCAAATGAAAGGCCATCATCTACTTAAACTGATAGTTTCAAATTACAAAAACTATAATATCCAAAAAGTACTTGTAGCATTATTTTTACATTTACATTTATCACAAATAAAACATGAATATAATGGAAAAACTTAGAAATGGAATGAGAAGTATAGGCACAACGATATAAAAGAGTTAAGAAAAATATTCTTGCAGGATTTACTTATAAAATTTACTTCTTCACTTTCTCAGTTTCCCGTTAAATGAGAGCTCACTACGAGCTAAGTTAAAAGTTTTTTAAAATAAATATCCTTGCATATGCATATGCTTATTTAAGGCATAACTCAGAACACAAATTCTTGAAACAATACAACAAAATTAAATAATCAATACCAGCTAGTCAATCATATAGCCACACATCATTATTACTCATTTGTAATTTTAATTTTAATCAGTAACAATTGTAATCATCATAACATCATAATTATTTTTGCATAAAAAACAATCTGAGCATATTTATAGCCTTTTCAAAACATTTAATGAAATCAAATAATTGCTTGAACAAATAATCATTTAATCAACAGTCCCGTTTCAATAATTTTTAGCAAAAAAAAAGTCAACACATATAAGCTTTAAATTTTAGTATTTGAAGTTAAGTTAAATCAATTTTTTTCGTACCAGAATTTTATTAAATCAACCCTTTATGCAGAAATCCGATAGACAGATAGATCGATAGATAGATAGAAAGATAAATAGACAGATAGATAGATCGATAGATAGACAGATCGATAGATAGATAGATAAGTAATATAGTTGCTATTAATTAATTAATTAACTTATACGTAATAATATTCGGAATCTATCGGTTTACCAGTGATAACTATTAAATTTTCAAAAGACAAATTAGAGGAGAAGTCTAATTCGTTAGAAAAGTTATATTCTGAAAACGGAGATGAGATCGTGAAGAAATACAAGAATAAAATGAACAACTGTTTATAGTCCAACAGATAAAATAATGAAAAAATTTGATTATTCCCCTTGTTGGCAAAGCAGAAAATTCATTAATTCTTCTATGCAATTCATTTCAACTTCGTTACATACAACTGAGAGATCTTTGTCTCACAAAACTTTCAATAAAACATTATTTCTTTCTATCACAAATTTCTAACAAATTTGGCTTTTTTCATCGTTTCTTTCGCTAAGATGGTAAAAGGTATGTAACGATGTTTCTTCTAATTTTGGATGCTTTTATTTATAAGTTTTTCCGTGATTATTAACGTTTACCGAGATTTATTTTAGAAAAAAAGAAATGTTTGAAAAATATAGTAATCAAATGGTTGAGAGTCAAAGTTCACCAATTACGTGGAAGGTATTTGAACTTCAACGTTAATAAAATTTAAATAGCACAAATCTGAAGAAGCATTTCAACAATATTAGGAAATGCTCGTTATTTGATAGCTCTTTTAAATGGATGTTGTAAAAAACTCATTTAAAATTACAGTTTTTACACGATAAAAATTTGAATATTTGTTTGACATTTAGTATTGTTAACACATTTCGTAACCAATCAGAATCAAAATGGAAGATTATTCTGATTATTATTCAGATTCATTGTATCGCTTCTAATCCACGATTTTGGAGATAAATATCATTAATATAATCGCAAACATTTTGCTCTTATTTTTTCACCAGTTCTACCTGCACTGTTTTAAATCACTTGAATCAAAATTCACCAAAACGTGAAAGTTATGACCACTTTAAATGATCATTTTTAAATTTAAGTCACCAGTCTGCATTCGCTTACATTTCGCTCGACGATTCTTGAACCAAATCTTAACATTGTGTGTTGAAATCGGTGGATAACTTTGTCGATATTGACAACTGTTTAGTGCTTCTGTATAATGGTCAATCTGAAACATAGGCGAGTGACCTCGGTATGAGAAAAAACTGCAAAAATATTAATTTCAATCAAAAAATGAGATGTTAATTTTGATTCAAAAGTGAAATACGCGATCGAGCTTGGAAAATAAAAAATAAGGATATCTAAATTCTGTCCAACATAATCAAAAATGTGTGATAAAAATTTCTGAAACTGATATTCCCAATATGCAAGAACATTTACTTGCAGCCATGTTGGGTGTGGATTCTCTTCGAACCATTTTTCGAGAACAGGAAGCTCAGTTAAGGGGTCAAACATCAATCTCGACCGAGCGACAGTACTTGATGGTGTTTGTGCTTGTGAGGGTTGACCAACTGTACCATTTCCATTATTGGTTAGCTGTTGATGAGTATTACATTCAGTGCCAGTTGGTTTCGGTGATGTGGATGCATGACCTCCATTAAGGTCAAATGATATTTCCGGAGATGAAGTAGCAGAATCCTACGAGAAAATGGATTGTTCGAAAAACTACCATACCTTTTCACACAAAGATACTATTATATACAAGGCTGAAATTTCTCATCAAAAATACCGACGATTTCGCATTAGTAACCACAGCAACGAAAGAAATTTTTGAATCACTTTTTAAAAAAAAAATATTACTCCAAAATCAGGCATACCTGTTTGAGAACAGGAACATGATCGAAACCACAGTCACTTGCGCTATGAACACTAGCATCATCATTTGGTGTTGGTGATTCCGAACCACCCTCAATACGCTGAAAAAAAAGGTTTCATTCATTTTTTTATAATGTTGGTTTATTTCTGGAAATCTTTATATTCCTTGCATGCTAAGAAATATACTTAAGATTTCCAGAAATAAACCAACATTATAAAAAACTTTATCCTTGAATAAAATTTCCCAATTTGTAAGAAAATTTGCAGAAGCTAAAATGTCTAACTTGAAAACGCTACTAAACCTAATAGTGTTTCAAAACTTCTCAAGACATTTTGCATATCACCGAAAATTACTTCGAAGTGTACATTTTATTAGTACCTAAATTGAAGAACCACTTGCTATTTAAACATTTTCATGCATGGACTACTTTGTGATAGTTCCTCTAATGCCAGACTGAACTTTTTTTAATATTGTATTTTAAAGTATATGACTCACTTCACTAATTCCATTGGCTTGTTTACTATCCAGTAAGCTGTTAAAGTCAAATTTAGGACGGAATTCATTTGGTGGACTGGAATGAGATTGAGGCTGAAGCAGAATAGATGATTGCGCAACCGACGATGGACAATGTGCTGCTGCTGCTTGATTCGTCTGAGGTGATTTCCTGTGAACAAAGTAAACAAATTTACATTAAATAATCAACAAAATTCCAATGCAAACTGGTTAAAAAGTGAAACGAAAAATATATAAGTATAGTATACAATCAACATTTTAAAAATTTCACTAGTAAAAAATGTAATCTCATAACAGTACGAAAGATTTTTTTGATCAACAGCAAACACAGTCTAAATTAGAATATGAATTACAAATCAATAATTGCTCAAACTCAAGTAAAATATCTATACAACTTCGCTCTTTTCTTTGCTAATATATCAAATAATAAAAAACTGAATATTGTATTTGAAGCAATATATACAAAAAAGAATTTGACAAACCTAAAGGCAGCTCGCTGATTAGCAAACCAGTTGCAAATTTGCTGATACGTTACTTTGATATTATGACGACGATAACTGGAACCATTAAGCATGTTCATATAATTGATTAACTTTTGTCTAGATGGATTCGGATCACTACGGAACCATCGTTCTAGTTTTGGTATCTCCAGCAAGTGATTGAACCTTGTAATGTATGGATTGCTGTAAGATTTATCAATTCATCAAATCGTATTTTAATTTTACAAAGTATTTTGAATTTTATTGCAAAAAATTATAAAAAGAAAATGTTTTTTACTATGGTAATGAAAAAATTATTAAAAATAATAAAAATATAAATTATTTATTTTACACTAGTATAAAATTAATAAAATCCCTCAAATCCCTGGGATATAATATATTCTAGAGCTTTGCTATTGAAAATAATAAAAGTGAGGAAAGAGAGCTCGAGAATGGTTTTGCTAGTATAAACATTGAAAGCTACACAAGATGGATAGATAATCCTATTTCACCCCACAGGACGCAACGATGAATCCATCTACAACCTGAGCTCATTCTTCGCTAAGTTTACCTTATTTTACTTCTATACACACATTACTAGTACGAAATAAAGTCTCCAAATAATCCACCACATTTCATTATATGTCAACTAAATACATAATAATGTGATTTGAAAGTAATGCGACGAAAAAAAGATAACTTTGCTTTTACCATAAAATAAAATTTATATAAATGTAACATGAATATGAGGTATAACTAAATCATTTATTTACATTCCCTGCTGTATGCCAAATAATGTGACTCTTACAAGTTGTCAATAAATAAGTTTTAATCTCAAATAACAGCAAGATTTACTGAAAATAAAATTTATCTCATATGATGTAAATATTTTCAACTTAATTTCGTGCTGGAAGCAAACAAGCCTTAATATTATTCATATATAGAGGTTTGCCGAAATATATATCAGTAAAATATACATTGAAAAAAATACCTCACCTTAACTGTACTTTGGATCATACAATTACCAATTAATACATTTGTTAAATACCAAAACTAGCAAATTATATTTGAGCGATTTTTTGTAGTTTTATATTTTGATAAAAAATGATATTAATTCTGATTAAAGGAAGCTATTACTAACTTCAAAAAATTACATTAAAAAAATGAGCACTTTTTTAATCACATACGATATAAGAATGAATATTTTTTTTCTCCCAAAGGTAATATCTCTTTTCTCATCAAAATTTGCATATCTCAAAAACATAGTTTCTTCCTTCAGACAACTGGATAGTTTTATCTTACTTCTTTTCAGCCCATATCACGATAAAAAAAATTAGCAAAGCTAAAACATCATCACTGCAATATCGCATAAAAAGTGAGAATCGATGCTCTGTGATGATATTCTAATGAATCACACTGATGATAATGAAATTCATTTGCATATTTACCTACCATGTCTGATAAAACCCTAGAACCTCCGATATCTGCCGAAAAATATAAACCAAAATAAGTAAATATTATTGCTTGCTTATCGATTGATTACGACATTCAATCGATTTGCTTGCCATTACAAAGTAAACAGGAAACTGGAAAATATTTGTAAAAAATATTAGCGAAAAAGAGCACTCAGTATACGAATACATCCTATGTACTTACTGAAAACTATAGATTAATAAAATCATCCCTTAAAAAAGGCTTTTGATAAGTTCTAAGTAAGTTTAGAATGACAAGTGATTATCTTTAATAAACACGTCATTAAAACGTATCAATTATTCAAATTACTCCCTTTATAATCATTTTACTAACATGCAAAATATTGCTAACAGTACTCTCTGATACTGAACTTATAAAAACTAAAAATTTTTTCTAACTTTATTTATAATAAAGCAATGTGATATATATATACAATCAAGTATATATAATTATTTAAAATAAATCATTACATAATTTTTGATATACGAAATATAAATTAATAATGAATATAATTTTCGATACATACATAATACAATCTTGATCTGAAATGCTTACCCGCTGAAATTTTCCCATCTCCATCCCATTTATCAGATCAATTTTTCCGTTGTCAAAATGACTTCTTTCCTTTAAAACTTTTTTCATAATTATTATTCACACACTTTGTCCCCACAAATATTCAAAAAATAAACGATTAGTTTCATTTGAGAAAACAAGATTGAAAAATACTAGAAAATAAATTACCAAAAGAAAAATTAACAACTACAAAAATTAAAGAAAAAAGCAAACGCGCATTATATTAGTTTGATAATGTTTGAAAAAGCAGCTTGAATATAACGGACCAAAACCGGTTCGTTAAATTTTCTCTTCGTCAAATCACTCCAAAAGTTCATTGATACCAACAAATTCCTTTTCATTTTCATTTTTAGCTCTTCTCTCTTATTTAATACTTTTATTTTGATTATTTATTTTCAAACTGAATAACTTAGAACAAAAAATTGATTAAATTTAACTATTTTGAAGTACTTAATTAATTTTTATTGGTACTACAACAGAATTTATATTAGTACTTCAATACTTAATTCTATTATACAGTTCCAGTTTTGTTCTTTATTTGTTCTATTTACTTCAAGTAATAGCAATAAAAGTAAGTTTCCTTGTAGAAAAAAAAGTGCTAGAATATATTCGTGAGTGTCACATATTTACTACCTATCACGCCTGACAAAGCCCTAGAAACCTTCGGCATCTGCCGAAAAATAGAAACCAAATAAGTAAATATTATTGCTTGCTTGCTTATTGATTGATTGCAACATTAATTATTTAATATTTCGTTCTGTCTATTTGATTTCAGCAAGTAGCAATTAAATTATCACCTGAAATGGAATCAAATTGACGAAGAAAAAATTGTTGAAATAACTTTCAGTCAAAAAAAGTCGGCAATAATATTAATATTAATATTAATTATTATTATTAATATTAATAATACAATGCAAACAAAAATCATTGAAAAGGCACTTTATACTAATAAATGAAAATAAGACTGTTGCAAGCATTGGATTTCATTTCTGATATATTTTTAACATAATTGAAGCACACATAATTATTTGTCAGACTGTTTGCTAAAGCTTTAATTTATGTAATGAAAGAAAATAAAATGAACATTTGCATTTATTAAATTGAAAATCATTAACTTATTAGGCTCTAAAAGGTTATCACGTATGATTAGCTGTGTATGTTTACGTGTAAGATGCTGATTAATTACACTTAAGCTCAATAATTGTTGAATTATCTACCGTTTATACAAATAAAATTTCAAAAATGGTTTAAAAGTATAATGGATTACATTTTCAAACAAAAAGTAATAATTTATTACGCGTGCGTCAGTGGTTTTCCTCATTATTTATTTTACTTCATAAAATATTATATCAAAAATAAATAATTTTATTAACAGTATTACTTTTAAGTAATTCATTTTGAATATGCTAAATGTAGGCAGGCATAAAGAGTACTCAAATTCTAATTCTCAAGAAAGTTTCTTAAAACAGTTTGTTATGCAACTTAAAAGCGTAACTTGAAATGAGAAATGAAATCATAAAATAAACGAAAGAATAAGTAAGTAATCAAAAAAATCAGTAACGACGCGTACCAGAATTATTAAATGATAATAGTAATAATTACAATAAGTGGCATAAAAAGTTGATAAAAATTAAAATACCTAAAAGTATAGAATAAAATGTTTATACCACATTGAAACAGTTCGATCACATCACTTTTTCACTATGATAAAATTGATAAAAAATAGTTGGCAAAATGACGCCGCGATGACAAATTGACAAATGAAAGTTTATTTGTTTTTGTTTTTTTGCTATCTTTTTGAACTGAAAAATGTACCAAAAATCGTATTTTTTCACTCCATAATATATTATATCAGAAATAAATAATTTCGTTATAAATTAGCATTGTCAAGTACATGAAGCAATACTTAATGTTGATTTTAATTGCAAAAAATAAATTATAATACAACCAAATACTTATTGATTGATCGGAAATGTAAATCAAACATAGTCAAGCTGATCAAATGCAACATTTACGTGATGAGAAACGTGATAAAGAGAATATTGATGATTGATAAAACTTTGTAGTTTTTTAATAAATCTTAAGCCACTTTTTCCTCTGTTTTTGAAAGATTTGCTTTTGAATTATATTTTATCTTCGTTCATATTTGAATAGAATATGTGTATTTATATGATCCAGCTAGAAAATAAATATTTTTAGCTGATTAACTTGAACGAAAGATGACAACGGTGAAAGCCAAATAGTCTAATTCTTGTTCTTGGTCATACTACTTACTTTAAATCAGCAAAGTACACAAAAATGCAAATTTACTTAATATTTAATTTTTTTTTGTTACTATTAACTTCTTATTTTTTACTACTCGTAAGTTTCATAAAGCTAACTAAAGTAGTAAGTAAGTAAGCTTACTTGACTGTAATCAATGCTTAAATCCCAAATGTATACTTTGGAAAATAGGAAGAGATTACCTTCAGACTAGTCTAACTAACTAAATGCTAGTTTATTTTAAGCTTTCTATTGCCATTCTTCAATTCTCATTTCTTTAGACAATTTCTATCGTTTTGAAAGAAAAAAAAGATCTCGAACAATTATGATACAAAAACTATTCAGAACTAAACCGATATTTGTGTAGTACTAAAAATGTTTCAATCATTGAATAACAAGTTTTAAGTGAGCAATAATTTTAAATTTTATTTCTTTTGTTTATAATCAATTTGAAAAAATTGTTTTAATATTTAAAAATATCTTCTTACAAAAATACGAAGTTAATAGTTACAAAAAAAAAAATTAATTATTATAAATGCTTTAATTCAGAAAAAGATGCTTAATTCAGTAATTTAATTATTATAAATGCTTGAATTGTATAAATTATGAGCTGTATTACTTTTATTAAAAATTAAATTCTATATTTGCGAATTTTTAAATTTTTACTTGGTCCCTTTTTTGGCTTCTTTCTCAGTACACATCGGAATAAAAATCGCATAGCATTACGATAAGCTTAGAAATGATTATATTCAGAAAAAAAAAAGTGTGAATCATATTGAGCACAACGGATTTTTGTTAAATTATTCAAAAATTGTCATATGCAAACAATCAGAGAGCCGCCAGCTGCTAAAAGTGAGATTTGTAATGGTTTTTAGCGTGCATATCATAATAGCTGTCAAAAACTGTATCCATTTTGACAGTGATCTCATCATTCACGCTTAATTTTATTCATAATTTGTAGTAAATAAGTAAATAATTAATTTAAAAATAAATAAATGTATATAAATAAATATTAATTTAATTTGTAACACTTTAATGTAAAACTGTTTGGCTCAGAAACTGCGCATAAATAATGGAGAAATTAAGTCAGTATGCAAATAAAAGTGATAAATATAATAATTTACGCAATATTAACGTATAAATTGTAAGGGAAAATCAAGTAATTAGCATAAAGTGGCACATTTTAAATGATATTTAAAAAATTTAAAATTTTGGTAAAATATTTACAATAGAAAGCAGCTTAATTCAGGTTAAAACATCTTAAGAAGAATTAATATGCGTGAATAAATAATTAAAAATTATTTTATGAAGACTTAAAAGATAAAGTGCTGTGAAGCATAATTAAGGAAATAAGAGTTCGAAATAGTGATAAATATCAAAATTACAAATTAAATATAATTGTGTAATAAGGTACTTATATGTACATCGTAAGTGAAACCTTTCAATAATTCGGGTCAAAAGTCAAGTATGTATGTTCACGGCATATTTAGTATTTTTTGGAATTTTACAGGAAGCAAATATTATAGCATTAAGATTTTAAGTGCTTTTTACTAAGAAATTTATCAAACATTCCTTTTTTTTACCCATTTTATTCCTTTTAAAAAGGTTGTTCACCAAAGTCTTGAACATGCTAAGGAAATAATTAAGTTCGGAATTATTTTGCAAAATGACTGAATAAAAATTAAATTAGTGATTCACGCTGGGTACGTGCGTGTGTTACGAACAATGCTACAAGAGATAAAAATCAGAGCAAATACTTATCACATGTATTTTGATTAACAGTTCGAATTAATCACATCATTATTTATGTTTTTTGTATTCACATTTACAACATAACAAAAAAAACAATAAATATTCTAATATAACATATTTTAAAAAAATTATAAATAAGCTCCAAAGAGATTTAATTAATAATTCAAATAAGTCATATTTTTCAAATTATTTGATTATTTTCATAATTTCATTTCAATTTTTAAGTTCTTAGTTCTAATTATTCGCAAGTTTTCTAAAATACAAAATTAACATTTTTGAATAAATTTGCATTCAAAACATTCAAAATAATCAGACTAAATTTTTAGTATAATCTAGAATTGTATAAATTATCAATTTTGTTACTAAAATTAATAAAAATTATAATATAAAAAATCTTTTTTTCATTTTCGATTTTTTTTTTCAAAAAAAAAAAAAAGTGATTTGGTATTTTATAGGCTGAGTTAATACAAATTCTTCTCATGCAATCATTCGGCACAATTTTTTTTATTCTTCGGTAAACCTTTGAAAAAGAATTCGAATGCTCGTAGCATTTACGTTTGGATAAATAAATTTGAATATTTGCGTTGGGATATGCAAGAATGTATTGTATTATATGCAAAATAACTGATCAAAGTGGTGAGAATTTGCTAATTTTGTGGAGCAAAAATTGTAATACATTTACGGAAATGAATGACTTAAAGTTTTTTTCTGCTTTTTATTTAATTTGAACAAAGTTAATCTTTAATCTAAATAAAATAATTCGAGTTAATAATTAATTATTGAATTTTAAGTAACTGTAAAAGATTACTTATAAAATAATTTTTGTAAATAATAAATTATTTCGAGTGGTATTATTATAATTTTAACTGAAAATAAATATAAATTCTTTAATTTCTTAAAGTAAAATTTAAAGTAAAATCTTCTTTTTTTTTGCTATTATTTTTAAATTTTAAATTACAAAGCAGAAGATTTATTGTTATCTAGGGATAAGTTGTTAAGAATCAAATTGTAATAATGCAACTGCTCTTCAATGTAATGATTGAAACAAATTTGAACTCTAACCTTTGATAACATCACTAATACATAATAAATAATAATTAACATGATGTATAGAAAAGAAATGTTAAAAGTATTAAATTTAACCTTTTTTTATCTGAGTGATTGTCATCCAACTGTTCCAACCATACATTGATAGCTTGAATTTGATCAAAATTGAGCATCGATGGCTCATCACCGGATACAACTTGCAAGATTAGATCCTTAAATATTTAATCGGAAACGTATTGCATAATTGACGTACTGACTAAACATAAATGATTGATAATTATAATGTTTATAACACGTAAAATAACGTAATACTTATCAAAAAATCTTTTATCAAATGAATTTGACAAACAAATAATTTTTTGCAATTCTTGAAAATGAATTCTCTCACTGTATCATACACGAAAAAAAAGAAAGAAAACAAGTTTTATGGCATCACAATTTTTGAAATTTAAAAATTTGTTTTTTTTTCGATAATTTTAAAATATGAAAAATTGTATAACTTTAGTTATTAATATCAAATAGTTATCATTTTTATGATCAAATTAATAATCAGTTCTGATTTCTAACTATTGATCATTTTTTACAATAAATCAATAACTAACTTTAATTTGCTGATTATCAACAGTTGCAAGAATATGCGGTTGTTTCGATATCGCTGCTTTTAGAAGCCGTTGCCTGAGATCCGATATACATTGAGAACTTGAAGCATCTGTTGATGATCTGAAGTTGTAATACTTTTTTTTAAAATAAATTACATCACTTTTTGAAGTCTTTTTCAGAATAAATTATCACATTTTTTTAAAATTATTCATTTTATACTTATTTTATTATAATATTTGAGTCATAAAATAAGCTAAATTATTTTAAAATAATTTGTAAATAACTTTTACGAAGTCCAACACGTTTTTTATTGAATGATAACTTTTAAAGATGATAAATATCAATAAATTTTCATTTATCTGATACTTTTCTGACATTTATACCACAAGCATAACATCTTTTATTAATATTTGCATTTTATTCATAAATAACGAATTCTTACAGATTGTTTGCATACTTTTATGAATATCACATAAGATTGTTATTCTATGATAATTTAAATTTATTTATTTCACTAAATTCAATCTTTGTACCCAAAATAACAAATATAAATCATTAAAAAAAAGATCTTCGTAATTATCTTCGTATATTTATTGCTAGCACTGCTGTTATCACTATATTATAATTAATTATCATTAATATTATCATTTACATATTAAAAAATTATCACAATTTATATTAAGATTGCTTTTAAGAGTATGTTTGCATCTATTGCTTTTATTATATGAAAAAAAAGTTATAAGCTATTTAAAGCTTTAAAGATTAAAAAAAAGTAATAATTTTACTGTCATTTGTGGTACAAAAATAGTCCCATAAAAGTTATATGCAAACAGCAAAAGAATTTGCTCAAAATGATTCATTTGTTTTATTTTCAAACTTAATATTTAATTTCTTTTATTCGTATATTTATTATCGCTTAATATCGCATATACAAAAGGATATTTTATATTTGATCTTTAATATTAGACTAATAACTTTTCAAAGTATTCTTGGGCATAATACTTGAACAAACATTCGGCTTTCTAGATGTTAGCTAACAATCGAATACTCGGCATCTTGCCTTGAATAAAAGCTGCTAGAAATATTACAGTTAATTTATTATAATACTCTAATTCGTTTTCATTATTATCATTATTATAATTACTTTTAATATTTAGATTACATATATTAATATTTATTTGCTCTTATAATTACTTCAGTGATTATTTTCAGTACATTTATTACCGTTACTTCATCAGATTATGACTATTTTTACTGTAGAAATTATCAGAATTGATAATACTACTTTATATTATCAGTCAGTCCACTTCTGCATTACTGTTATCACAATATACTTGGACCATGACAAAAGCTTTACTTTATATTTCCTAACTGATAAAATAATAGTAATAATCTGATGAAGTAACGATAATAAATGTACTGAAAATAATGCACAGAAGTTATTAGAACTATAATATCTCTCATACAATTTATTCAATTTTTTGCTAACTAAAATTGTATAAGAGAAATGGTAGTAGATATTTGTTAATTTTTGTAAGCCATACAAGGATATTTATAATTAAATTATTTAGTTATAAGTATTTTTTAATCTAATTTGCCCCAATTTTAAGGAGTTGTTTAATTATTTTATTTTAAAATATTTTAAAATTGATCAAATAAGATTAATAACAAACTGTTTGGTAAGAATTTTTAGAGTGATATAACTGCTAATTGGTTTAAACAATGATTCCACCGTATCGTCTAAATTATCCGTAATCTGATCGAATGGCAATGCTTTCCAATTTGCTACCTGTACCAAACCTATAAATTTATTATAATAATTACAACGAAATAATTTTTCAAACAATACTATAATGCTATAATGAAGTATTGTAATGAAATAATCAAAAATCCAGTATTTAATTTCTACTCTTAATTTTAGTCAATATTCTATATTGTTTACAAAATTATTATGCAAAATTTATAGAACTGAAAAAGTGAAATATATTTAATCAGTATTTTTTGATTAATTTAAAAAATTTTTAAATACTCACCTTGAATAATTAAGCAAATTAGTTTAATTTATTATAGAAGGGAATTTTTTTATTGTAATTCTGAAGAACTTTCCCCAAAAATACAATCGTTCTTTCTAAGCTTTTTACTTACTTTTATCTTTTCTATTTGCGTTACTGTTTTAACTGCTTGATTCATTTTTACTAAAATACTTGCAAGAGATAAAATTCTGATTACTGTAATTATTTTGCAAATTTTTACCTTAGAATAGGAGTAACTTGAATACAGATATTATCTACTGCATTTAAAAAAGCCCCTAACTTAAGTGTATCAGTTTATCAATGCTGTTATTGTCTTGATAAGTACTGCTCAATCAATATATACCAAATCTCGAAAGCATCATTTTAATCAGCCACCTTTTCCTTATCAGTTTGTTAAGAATTTCGCCTTTAACAGTATATTTGGAAAAGATTGCTAAGGTTCTCTTGACTGAAAGCTTATTTACACAGCACATCCAGTGTACTACCAACTTTACTGATAATCTTTTTATATTCTCAAAAAAAAATCAAGAATTTATTTTGCATAAAAATATTTGATCTATAAAAAGCACATAAATAATAGCATGCTTTATGATCCACAAAAGAAGTGAATATGAAATCAAGAATTAAATATCATAAATTTGGATCGAATTTTTAATTCAATAAAAATAATTTTATATAAATGAAATGAATAATTGATTTTGTAATACAATTTGAAAGAAGTACTTTGATCAAAATGTGATAAATATCATAAGAGCAAACTTTAGATAGATGTCTGATTTTGTGTATAGCTGAAGTCAGCAATAAAAATGTCATCAAAAACTTTCTTAGAAAATTTAAAGTCAAAAACAGTCTGTTTTGGAATTAAAAACTGGAATGAAACCACATGTACTTTATGTTTACCAATTCTAAAACACTAAAATTCTCATTAAATTTTAAATCTTTGAAGTATTAATTACTTACACTTGAATTATTAATATTTAATTATTAAACAATTTTAAATCTTTTTCAGAAATAAAAATTTAGCACAACTTTTTTTTTAAATCTAATAAAGTTTTATTTTACAACTTGAAATATTCAAATTTTGATCAGTGTGTATTATTGTTATTTTTTGGTGCATTCAATTTTAAGCAAAAAATTATTGCTAATGGTAACTTTGGTATATTTTATGAAGCATTACAGGTGTAATTTAGTTTCAGTTGATTCTGCAATTTACTATTTTATATTTAAAATTATTACTGCATCAAATTGAAAAGAAAAGTAAACTTAAAATATTTTGTAAAGAAAATTGAAAGTAATTTCTTACGTGAAGTAAAGTAAAACCATAAAAAGCATTTAATAATTGTTCATCTCTTCTTATTATTATATATACCTGTTCCTTCAGATGTAAATGTCTGTAAGAGTACTTAACAGATTTCAGTTATGTAAGTAAAATTCAGCGCTGAAAACTCGTTTTTCTTAACACTTTTCATCGCTAATATCGCTGTTATAAATTTGCTTCGCAAGCAAGAATAGAAAATGAAATAACACGTGTATTGTGTACATTTATATCAAATTAAATTTTCAAATTTTGCTCGAAATTTTTGTAGCAAAAAAAGAAAAAAAATACTTAAACATATTTATTTTCATTTTAAAAGTCAAATTTTAGCTTAAAATGATAATTTTAATTGTAAGAAAATGATTCGGTATTGTATGATAGTACTGGTGATACTGTCATTTATTGTTATAATTTTATTATGCAAATTAATTTTTGTAATAATTATTCATACTTTTGATTAATAATTAAAATTTTTTTAGTGTGATAGAGATTCTTTTATTTATTATTCAGTTAGAAATGCAAAAATTTTTGCTCATCTAAATATGCACAAAAATTTTTTTCTGATTTTTAGGAAAATTAACAAGTTTTAAAAATTTCTTTATATTAAAGTAACTTTTAAAATTTTCAAAACTATTAATCGCTTTTACGAAAAAATCTTTAAAAGCTGAAAATTCTTGAAAATAATGGAAATTTTCAGTACTTTAAAAATATGATAGATATATATCAGTTTAAATTCGATTTGATATCAGCTAATTTTCCTCAAATGTTTCAAATTAAAATTTATCAGTTGCTTTCAGAATTTATTATTCATTTTTTTTCTCAGTGACAAAACTTTGAGCATATCCAAACAAAATTTACTTTTGTTCAAACTTCGTTTTTTGCATTTTATTAATTATTAAGTTGAAGGAAACCAAATTATTACAGATATGCTATTTACCGCTAAAAGTTTTCAGTACTTTCAAAATTGATAATTATATCACTTTAAATTATTATTATTTATTTATTTTGAATAACTGTTATGAGTAAACGACCATATTTTTTAGTGCAACATTTTTTATACTCCAAATCGAAAATTGCTTCAAAATCGGTCTTACAAAGATTTTCGTCCCATATCTATGATAGCATCATTGTTACCACTATTATTCTTATAATTATTTATTATTACTATTATCATTATTATTATTATTATTATTATTATTATTATTA
>UYYF01004402.1:0-20767 GCA_900618365.1 Thelazia callipaeda
TTTACTTAGTGTTATAATTGACATACTCATCATCTAGAAAGAATTTTTAATGAATAAACGGAAGGATCTAAGTAATGATTTTTCTAGAAAAGAAGTGTATTTACTTTAGATATTTAGTTTGTATGTTCTATCATTTCATTCATATTGTGAGGCTCGAAACAGCAATTGATGATGAGGAATGTATTTTGATTACATAAAAAATGTCAAACTCAAATTTACATTTTAACAAATCCTATTCACTAAATATTGACGTTGCAGAAGTGTAAAGGCAAGAAAAATTGATATTGGACATAGACAGTTAACTTTACGGCGCTTTCAATACATTATTTTTGAAGTTCAAGAATTTGTTGCCAAAATATCTTTAAAGTTTTTGTACAAAGCAGAAGATGCACTACAAAAAGATCTCAGGATTACACTAATTTAATGCTTTGCGTTCTTTATTTTTGTTTGTCGTGACTTGATCAAGTTTTGACTCAGTTTATTCCTCCCTAGATGTGCCTCTAAAAAAAGACTGAGTAGAAGAGTTTTTGTTTTTTCTGCTTCTGACATGTCGAACTCGGACATATATTTGAAATCTTTTATGGCTTTTTCAAAGTTCAGTTGACAGGACTAAATCTGTTTATGTTTGTTGTGCAAACTAGTTCGATACGTCAGTAGGGCTTGCACAATAATTAAATATATCTATTTACTTATCTACCACTTGTTTGCTTCGAAGATTGACTGGGTTACAAAGATTTAGCTGTAAGACCATATAGAGGATACAATGGAACTTTTCGTTAATGAGCAAGTACGTAAATCAGTTGGCTTGTCTCATGTTTTGTGATCTCGACTCAAGTTACTCATGGACCAGTCTTATGTTCAGTGGTAATGGTTCTAGTCCGAATCACTCTTGGTAAAATACGTATTTTAAAGAGTTGTTGTCCTGACTGACCTGAAGTTGAAGAAGATGGCATCCTTCAAAAACAAAAAAAACCTTGAAGGACAGATCAATTTTGGTACTAAAAGCAATTGTTAGCAGATACAAAATAACTCATCAAAATTAATTCTAGCTCTTGCAGTCTAAAAATGCCAAATCAAATACTTTTTAGACAGAAGTTTGCACTTCAGACTAACTAATTTCGCTTGATACGAGCTGAATCTAATTAAAAATGTAAAATAATAGCAGCTAAAAGTAAACATTGATTTAAAGTTCTAGTTCTGCAGGATTTTTCAGTCGATGAAATGATATAAATTAGTTGCTAGGAGCTTGACCTATCTTTAGATGAAAAATGTTCCTAATAAGCTAGTCTAGATTTATCCATAATTTAAATGGCTTTTCATTCAATTTGATTTCCAACGAAGGCGAAAAAAATTTCTTTATAAATATTATTATTGTGTTTGCTTGGCATGAATAATTTCCAATGTTTAATTTTTTTATAATTTTTTAATTCATGGATTTTAGCAAAAACCTGTTACTACTGCGTATTTTTAATATTTCAGTGAATAACCAGGTCATTATTTTTACATCACTCCAGATTTATTGAATAAATTTACTCATAAAACAGTTCATGACAATATTAATGTCAATAATAAAAAAACTTTTGTTTCTACCCTAAAATTGAGCTAGTTATTGAACTATCAAAATTTTGAATTACTGATTTAATAAATGCTTAAGATCTGGATAAAAAATTCGGAATGCTTAATTTTTAATTAACTTTTCTTTAAGTAGTTTCCAGTTTGTTTAATATTTTGAATGATCAGAAGTTATTACTGAAAGAAAGCAATGTATTACTTTGTAAATTGTTACTTCCAAATCAGTTGTTGAAAATTATGCAAGTTGCAATATTCAATTTATAAAAATGAATCAAAGATGAAATTATAAATCGAAGAGGAAATTATTTGTAAAGTTACAGGTAACAAATACAACGTACATATACAATAGTGAATAATTGATAGTAGCAGCAAACATATTGGTGGATTTGGTCATTAAATGTAAAATGAGGACGACGCATATCCTAAACGAAAAATCCCGGAATTTCTCTAGATTCCTCGTTACCACTCTCGTACTACTCCTCCTCTTCAACCAAAAATTTCATGGATTTCTATTCGTCTTATTTTTATCTCTTCTTTTTAATTTCAAATCAGAAGGGTCATAATTTCTATCTCAGAGATTAGAGTGAATAATTTTACTGTCAATATAACTGACCAACAAGGATAAAAGCGGTAAAAATTGCAAGTTTTTTATTCCTGAAAAAATTGTTAAAATTTTTTTTTCTAAGTGATTAATTAATACAAACTTTGTCTATATACGCCAATTTAGTCTTTCTTTCCAACAAATTCAATCACTTATTTTTTTTTTCATTAATTCTTCGTTGTGTACATTGTCGTTTTTGTTTTTTTCAAGTTCAACTAAAAAAATTTCCTTTTCAGTTTGTTTGCTTTTTAAACTTGCAATTTTTGCAAAATTTTAGTTCTTGAGGCATTTTTTTAATTCTGTAAAACTTATCCAAAGTAATACCACTACTAGTTTTGCGCACATTACTTAATTATTCTCTTTAGCTCCCAAAATTTTGAGTTAAATCTGAATTATAAATACAAATTGAAAGAATTATGGACACAATTTCCTTCGATTCCATTTGTAATTAAACAATAAAAAATTGTGGAAAAGTTTAATAATGTATACATTTGTAATTATTAGCTAAGTTTCAAATTCAATCTAATCATATTGCATTTTTATTAAATGCAATATGATTAGATTGAATTTAAAACTTTAGCTCAGAAGCGCTTCATTTAATCCCTTCTAATTATGAATATAAAATGAGTGTTTTATTGAAGCAGTTAATTAAATTAAATGTAATGCTAGACTAAAATAGAATAAAATATACTCGTATTACTGCATTACTATTAATATTTCAATTAATTTTAATTAAATCTTTATTAGTAGTTAATATTTAAACTGTTTTTTACTTTTTTTTGAAAAAGAAATTCAGTATTAATTTTAATATATTTCAAATAAAATGTGGGAAAAATTAAGAAATTGGCTCATCTACCATATGTGATGATATATCGTGGCACTTTCTTATTTGCTTGTTTGATATTGATATCAGCACAACCACTGCCTGCTCCAACTGGTTTTGACGCGGGCATATTAACCGATCACGCACGACAATTTGTTGAAAGTAAAAGTTTTGTTTTATTATGAGAAAAAAAAAAACAGATATTAATAATTGGATAAGAGACTAATGAATAATTTTTATCAAAAACAGATACAAATTTACAATGTGCTCTTTTAAAAGTATAAAACGTAGCATTTAGCTTTTGTTTGAAAAATTAGTTTGTAGACTTTTTAAGGATTGAAATGATTTGTTTCAATTCTCAAAAAAATATAAGTAAACTTACTTTCAGTTATTTTTCATTATTAAAAACCAATGTTATTGAGTGAAATGCAAAACTAATTACTGCAAGATAAAACAGACTTAGACTTATTTATTATTACTTGAAGCTAAGCTCAAATTTTAATTTTTATTTGATTTAAGCGCAAATTGACAACGTCAATTAATTTAAGCGCAAATATGATATTCACTTTGATCCAAATATGACTTTAATATATGCAACTATATTGTTTGTTTCATTCCAGTAAATCATAAAATTTATTTAATTTTGAACTAAAATATTTTCTTCTGCTTTCATAAAAATTAAAAATGTAACATAAAAAAGTAATCGCTTAATTAGCAAAAAATTATTTCTGATTTTGTCTCTGATTTAATGAACTACTAAAAATGCAATAATGAATGATGTTAAAAATTAAAGAGTACAAAATTCAAAAAGCAAATTTTTGGTTTCTTTAAATTATAATAGCAAAATTTTGATAAATTGAATAAACAATCAGTGAAATAATTTATAGATTTTTAAATATTTATTAGTAATTCAATGTAAAAACATGTCTTTTTAAATCATTTTTTAAAATGAAGTTATTTAATTTGCAATTTAATAATAATTTCTCTTAAATTGAATTTAATTTAAGTAAGAATTTTTGATTGAATAAAATGCATTTTTGTAATGCATATATGCAAATGCCGACATATCTGTTTGAATTATTTTGCATGTTTTCAAATGGCTTTTCTTAGGCTATGAAAAAGTTTTATTTTTTTTAATGAGCAAAAATTCAAAATTTAATTATTCACTTAATTGTCAAAACTGTTATATGTGATAAGAGATTAGTGCATTAAAATGCAAAATGATAAAGTTATCAAATTATTTATTCTTTCACGTAATGATCGCTTTTTCAGTGGAAAAGTATAACACTAAAAGCGAGAATTCAACTTGTGAACAGAAGTCATAAATTATTATTGGTACACATATCAAAGCAATTTGATTTTTAATGCAAATTTTGATTTAAATAATTTTCCTTGCCGAATTTTGTTACAGTTTATGGACTGGCAACAAAATTGATGAATCTCGGTGGTTCAATCATAAACAGTGCAAAAGATGTCTACGATTTTACTGGGTTTTTAGCTTAATTTCATGCTAATAATACTCAGATTTTTGCATTTTATTTCATAAAAACGCAATACAATTCGAAAAAAAATTGCATAACATATCAAAAAATTTAACCTTAATGTCTAATTTCAGTCTAATAAATTACTTAAGTCAAATTTTCATTATTACCATTGTCTAACTTTGACATATTTTAAAATATACATTTATATTGTACTTCACTTTTTTGTAAATAAAATGATTGCATTGATTTGAAGACGTGATCGTTCTGGATGGTCAGGCAATAGCTTATCCGATGATTTTACTGGGCAACGGTATCAGAGTGGAGGACGATCTCGATATCAGCCATCATCAGCAAGCGAATACGGTGGTGGAGCATTAGGAAACAGTTTTGGTATGGTGCAATCAGCTAAACAAAGTGGAATTGAAACTTTGCTCAATACTTTCTTAGGTTTGTTTTTGGCATTCATAAAAAAATTTCATAAATTTTATATTTTTAGAAATTAATCTTCAATTATTACCAATTCAAAAGTGAATCGAAATGCTACACGTATTCATAATTTAATAATTTTGCTGAAAAAGTAATTTAAATTATATTACAAAGTAATTTAGGACCAGCATTTTTGGGTCAAACCACTCAACCACCAGCAATTAACTTAGCAAACTTTTTCAAGCCAAATTATCATAAAAATGAAGACTACCTCGCCACAGGTGCATCAAATATTGATAGGCTAATAAATGTACTCACAAAAAGTGGTGCTCAGAGGGCTACTCCAAGTCCTTCACAAAATTTGCTTCAAAATCTTTTTGGAAAAAGATAATTGCATTTTATGATACTTACTTCTCTCAAATAAGCTTTTATGTAATTAATATATTTTCATTACTGTGATAATTTTATTAGTGTATTTTTACATCGTATCTGGCAGGTAAGTAATTGAAATTAGTGCGTAAATGCATTTATAATTTGTGTGAGATAAGCCAGTGTAGCAAATTTGAAATAATTCCTTCTTGTAAATAAATAATTTATATCATTTCAACTTTATTACAAAATTATATGGCAAAATTACTAATTAATAATGATAAAATATATTTGCACTGAAAAGAATGAGAAAAAAATATGATTTTTTTAATGTAATAAAGTTACAGTTTTAATCCGATCTGTAATTTTTCATAACGTTGATTCTGCATTGATTCAAACGATATCAATTTTAAAGCATTTATTAAAATTTAAGAAATTAAATGCTAATTACACACTGGTCATTTTCGACAAAGTAAAGCATTCATTTCATTATTTTGACACAAATTATTATTTCGTTTTGGTTATTTACTCATTTTCTGCCCAAAATCTTTTTTTTTACACCAAAACAAACTTCCTTTAATCCTTAAATTAAAAAGAGAATAGTAGATATATTCACAATAACTTTTCATTATATTTTTGTTTCTTGTAGAAGTGAAACGAAAATAAAACGGAAATAGCGGTACAAAATTTTGACAAATCGAAAATTTTTCCAAGTTATATCACTTTATTTTCTTGAAATACAATAAGAAAGCTGATTAAATGCACAAAAAAAGGCGGAAATTCTCGATTTGACCCTTCTTTGTATTACTTAATATTTTTTATGACCTTATCAATCAGAACTTCGCTTGACCTGTCTTTTTATCATTCAAAACTTTTCACATCCTTTTTCCATTTCATATTGTGAACTTTTATCAAATATTATTACTTTAATTAATTTTAGAAAACAAAATATGAATGTATTACTGTTTTATATTTATACTTAAGATGATTAATGCCAAAAATAATACGAAAATGATAAAGTATTGTAAGTGAAATTTAAAATAAATAGTTAAGAACACAGCTTAAGATCAGGCATAACAGTATTCAAAGCTCCAAATAAATCCCTTGATCTTGAGAACAGCGCAGCTAGAAGTTAATTTACTTTCACTTGAAGCACTGAAGTAAATTTATTACATGCAGTGTTAATTCTCCAAAATTTTTCAGATTGGTAAAGCTTATTTTGTGAAAAAATTGTAAAATTGTCTCTGTGATATTTCAACTTTGCCAATAAAAAGAATCTTTTCATATGGTTTTTGGTTTCTTACTGCTTGGAATAATCAAGAATTCTGGACCGTTGTTTACTTTTTGCATGTTATAAAAATAGTTAAAAGTACGATTTTTCTTTTGCTTGTGCTACGAGAACCGATAAGTTTGTTGACGTAAGCATAATTTTAAAAGGTACAAATACGGATCACAATTTACGTTACACGTAAGTTCACTTGATTGATGCAAGCGATCATAGTTTGATGCTTAGTTCAGTATTTTTCATGGCTGATTTATTTACACAATCATTTGATAGTAAGAAAATGATCAATCGAATTTTCGTTGTTTTATATAATTTAATTTACAGCAAAATGTTGATAATTTTAAAAGATTTCGTATTTTAGTTGTCAGCATTTTGATTGCTTGCTATTATTGAGCATACAGACGACAAATTTAATTTTCGACAATAATTATTGCTAAGTTTGCTTGTACAAATTAATTTTTGAAATTTATTTCACTTATTTTGCATCAGTTTTTATGTATTGGCTAATTTTAATGACTATTTTATGTTTGTAAGATTGTTTGCCTGGTAAAATCTGATGATGTATTAGTTTTCATACTAATAAAATTCCATGCATTTTTGGTAGTGACAAATGCTGGAAAGTAATGCGGAATTTCTTTTTGCTTACTTGTTAACATATTCTTTGAATTGCTTTTGTAATTATAATCCATGCTAAAATTGTAAGGAATATATTTAAAAATTTTTGATATCAGAATTTTTTAGCAAAAATTATTTTATAACTTTGCAAATTGGAAAAAAATAAAAGTGTGTGCTTAATAAAATGAAATTGAGTGCTTTTATTATTAAAATTAGTGACACACAAATGCAAACAGAATAATAAAATTAATTAACAGGCGGATTTTGTGATTCACATACAGAAATATGAAAAAATTTACAAAGTAGGCAGTATTATTGTAACATTGATGGAGATATCATGCAGTCTTAAACATTCAAACTCATTCATTAAAATTTGCATATCTAAGATTATATTAAATATTTATGCAAAAAATGCAGTTAAGATTGAATACAAATAGTAAAAATGTTAAGATCACTTCTTTCTGTGCAATCAGTTTAACAATTTAAAACAAGCAAACAAAGAAGTACTTAGAATAATTATTTTCGGCTCAATGCTTTTTAGAATTCACGTATAACAGAGAAGACAAAAAGTGCCTCAATGTTAGAACTACTTTCCATTGTCACTAATTTGGACAATATAATGGAAAGAAGTAAACTGATGTCAACATTATTAGTATTGTAAAAACAGGTTATTCAATGCAAACAGATAATTTTCATGATCACTTGACACACTTTTGCTAATTAATTTTATTATTCTAAATTTCAATCACAAAGTTAAGATTTTATTTTGCAAGGAATTAGTGATCAAATTGGTAAATAACGGTTGTTTATTATTAAAATAAATACACCAGTCTCCAATTAAATGCAAGTTTGTAATATTTTCATTTAATAATATTGTCTAATTTAATTAAGTAAATTGTCATTTTGTGCTTAATCTCAAATGTAATTTTTATGACCTTTAATCCTTCGAACAATGGATATTTGAGCAATTGGATTTTTATGACTTAGTCAAGCATTATATTGCTCTTTTCTGTTGATCAGCAATTTGACTAACTACACCACAAAAGAATAGAAGGACAAAATTTAAAAATTATTCAAACTTATTTGGAAAGGAAATACTGAATAAGTTGTTATGATATACAATTAATTATATCATGTACTTTGATTGAAATATTCATAAGTGAATATATTTTAGGAAAAAAAAGTATTACAGCGAGCGGTACGTCAGTTTTATTGAGAATTCTTTCAGAGTCATAATTAATTAACTCTAAATTGGATTATATTTCTCACTTATTATAAGGCATAAAAGTGATTACATCGGTACTCTGCATGTACTCTTATAATATTTTCCAAATTATGCACAATCACCTGCATTTTATCATTTCTATTTTTCTGATAGATAGCAAATTTCATTACAAGCTTTTTCTCTTCACTTTTATCAATCATATTAAGAGTTCTTACAGTGATAACTGATTTAGAAAACTCTGAAAATTCATGGTGAGTGTTTCATACTGAAAAATTTAAAGATTGACATGAAGAGATTATTGTTGTAAAAAGGCAATAGTGAAAGGTCTAAATGCAGTTTAATAACCGGGTGCTGTTCTTGGTGGTGGGCAGTGATCACAGGCACCAGAACCTCCACGATCTCCCTGAGGTCCAGGCGGTCCATCAATACCTGCTTTTCCTGGTGCTCCATCTCGTCCTGCATTTCCAGCTGGCCCTTGCATACCATCATTACCAGGATTTCCATTATTTCCTGCTGGTCCTGGTAGACCAGCAAGACCTGGTAATCCTTTTGGACCTGGTGGACCCATTGGTCCTGGTCTCTCGATAACAGATCCAGGTGGTCCTGGTGGTCCTTTTGGACCTGGTGCACCACGTTGACCACTTGGTCCAGGAAGACCTGGTGCACCTGGTGGTCCTCTGAGGCCTCCATCTGCATTTCTTCCTGGTGGACCAGTCATTCCGCGTGGACCTTTTGGTCCAGGATTTCCTGCTGGACCAGCTGGTGCATCCGGACAATCGAAGCACCAATCCTACAATAATAAGAAAATTCATTGCGCTGAGAACACGTGTGAATTTTTTACCTGATAAGTTTCAAATTAAAGCAAAAACCACTTACGATACGTGGCTGCGCAGGTGGTGACTGAGGTGCGTCAGGTCCATTTCTTCCTGGAGGTCCTTGTTCGCCATCTCGACCATCTTTTCCATCTGGCCCTGGTAATCCAGGTGGTCCCGGAGGTGAGACACCACATCCACAGCAAGCACCACCGCCACCAGCGGTACCGCCTTGGCCACTTGCAAAGCTTGTCATAACGCTGCCGCTTACTCCTGCACCAGGATGAGCAATTTCAGAATTGGAAAAACTGTCATAGCCTGCTTGCCTTCGACTTCGAACGCCACCGTTTACTTGGGAGAGAACCTTCAAGATCGAACTAATGAAAAGCTTTAACATGCACATCATAAAATGCATATCATGTTTGTACAGAAACAAAGTTTGTAAATCGTTGATTCAAAATCTAGCTAAAAATTTTTGGAAAACTCGAGAGTAATGATGAATAGATGAACTCCATTAATTAATACACATACAGATGAGTTATAAACTAATATTCTACATAGAAATTCACTGAAAACTATAATATTATTACCATTTTTGTAAGCAAAAACACAAGAAAAATATAGATTAAAGAAAAAACATGAAATTATTTATTCAATAATGTGATTTTATTTATGACTGAAAAACCTTATTTTTTAAATGCTAATTTCCGTTTATAAAAATTCACAACTCACAATTGCGTGTTTGTAAGATTTACTCACGTAAAGTTATATTATTTAGATTATTTTATCCATACTGCTACTAAGTAAGCCCAAGTATAGAACAAAAATTAATTGTAGAAAGTTAATTCAAACTGTAAAACTAGTCATTTGCTCATTATAAAACAGTAATAACATCTATTATAAAGTGATAGTTTATTTTTTCTCGAATTTTTACATTTTAGAAAGTTAAAAAAATTTAGCTTTCCTTAAAACAATACTGTCAGTTGCAAGTGATAGCAAGTTGTCAAACAATTCTTTTTATAGTTTTTTAGAGTTTGAAAACACTTTTAAAAAATATTCCATCCCAAAATCATTATTGACTATGGATACAAAGTATTTGACAGTTAGCAGTGAAAGGTTGATTTCGATATTTCGATGTAAGCTATCTCATTTAATTTAAATTTTGTGCAATTTCAATTACATTTAAAAGCTAGTCTGAAAATTTTATCATAAATTTGTTGTTTCAGTAATAGATTGCAATTTCAGCAATTCATATGATTTTGTATGAATTTTGTACATTTTAATTCATATAATTCTGTAGGGAAGTTGTGCTAATGATCAGACCTATGCTAATGATCAGACAACAATTGATCAGACAAGTTGTGCTAATGATCAGACAAAAAAATACCTTAAAAAACTGACAAATTTCAGTGAAATGCAAAAATCATAATATGTGACACTCAATTGTTGAATTGAGAGTTTGCTGTGATCTTGTCATATTACATTCAAATATGAACTAAATTAATTTAAATTAGTATTCAGATAACTACGTGAATGTATATTATTTAATTTTAACTATTGATTAATTAAAAAGTAAATTTAAAATTATCTTATTTGCAAGATTTATTTACCAATAGACAGTCTCACGAATAAATTATTGTTTAACAACAATATTCAAATTACCGTAATTATATTCGAAAATTTCAGACAATTACAGCAATTAAGAAATGCATTTTGCTTAAAGCCTGTTTTTACTTGAAAAAAAAGAACAATTAAATTTGTATAAATTTTTCAATTATTGACAAATGAAACTGGTTATTTTAAGTTTTGTCACAAGTGTCACTGTGGTTCACGTTTTTTACTTTTATTCAAATTAGTATTTAAACTTGAAATTTAAAAATTTTACTTAATGGTCATTTAAATGCCCGATTTAAAGAAAATTATGACAATATGCCCTCTGTCCCATGACCTTTACGTTTTCCTGTTTGTTTGCTTGTTCGTTTTTGTTATTGTTATTATTACTTTAAATTGCTACTAGTTTGCTCTTAAAAACATTTTCAAAATATTATTTATATTAAAAATTGCATTGGTTATTTGAAAATTTTAACTATTAATGCCATGGAAGATTCATAAACGATTTTGATTAAGCAGAAGGAAACTTTTGCAGTTCAAAAAATACTGACTTTGATGAATTATTTTTTTGGGAGAAGAATCGTTGCAGTAATTAATGAAATATTTTTTGTAATAGTCACACTAATGAAAACCTAACTGGAGTAAAATTTACTAATAAGATTTATTAGTTAATAATAAAAACTAATTAGATAATTGAATAAATTAAAATTAACACAAAATTGAGTGCTGAAATAACTGTAGCAAACTTTCGCTAATTAAAAATTATTAGTATTATTAATAAGCTTCTTGATCACATTATAATTATAAATACTTATTGGAGTCTTTTAATATTCACTTTCGATAAATTCGCAAAAGTTCATATTTGCAGACCTGTCTTAGATTGTTTTGAGACAAAATCTACTCATAGAAGCAAATATTAAATAAAAGAGTAGTAAACAAAACAAAACTTGAATCAGTTTCCAGCCGCAATTTAGCAAGTAGTAAGGCTTGTTTCTTTGATTATTTTCAAAATAAACAAAATATTTGATAACAAGAGTTGGAAATATAATTCGAGCAAGTATCATTAGCAAAATGTTAAAATTAAATAACTGTCTTACGGACTTATTTCATTACTTAAGACTTTTCTTAGATTGCTAAGTGAGATTTTGAATTATTATTACGCTCAATTATTTTTGACTTAAAAAATTAAAAATTATTAAGATATAAAACACTATTTTTGTGCAGCACTGTAAATAAATAAAAGGGATGATATCTAAAAAGGATATTCATTTAGCATCAATTAAATGAATTGATTTAATTCAAAATAATATTCAATTATTCATTAATTTAAATGATTTTAAAGTAAAGTTTAATTATGAATGAAAAAACACTATTTTAAATTTGATCACGCCATCACAGTGTAATGTACTATACTGTATTATTACAGCACAAAAGAAAGTGTAATTATTTAACACACAAAAACTTTAGAAGGTTTTGTTTTAAACTTTTCGCTCAAAGATTGAATGAAAAGAAAAGTTTATTTTAAGATCTAAAGTTAAAATAGTTAATTTGCTTATACTTTTGACCTTCAAAATTTTAAATAATACAAAAATTGTAGTCATTGTTGTTTTTGTAGCAAATGGTTTTCATTTTATAGTAAACTAAAATCACATATTTTCCTATTTTGCTATGAAAATTACGATTTTATTTGATCTGATCTAATCTGATCTGAATTTGATCTGGTTTGATTATGTTTTCTTTGCAAGCATAATATTCCAAAGTAATATATGGTTCATTCAATTTGGGCATTGTTGAAAATTTTCAACAACAAAGCATTATTTGTTTGTAATTAATTAATAAAGAACATTCACAGTAACTGCTTAAGATTGCAATTGTATTTAGTTTATAATTATGCAAAAAAAAATGATTGATTTAAAATAAAATGAATGTTAGCATTAGTCACAAAGAAATATAGAAAAAGCTCACTTGAGTTCGCGTCACTTCACGCCAAATATTACTTGAACGTGACTTGCAGAAATCAACTTCATTTTGCATAAATGACTGCACATGCTGCAGATAATTATAAAACATTGGAACCGATAGAGCACATATTAACGAGGCTATAGTTGAAAACGCTACGCCATAAAATGCCACTCTTCGCAGGCTTTCAGCCTCTTCTTGTTTTCGTTTGTAGTTTGACGCATCATCCAAGTCAGGCCCCATCACTATAAAAAGCATTTAATCTTTATTTTATGCTCATATTTTACGTTGCGTCACTTCACGTTCAAGTTTATTTTTCATAAGCAAAATAGCATATGAACAAATGCAGACTTACTAAACTGCATTACAAATAAATTATTTTTTCACTACAAAAAAATGAGATTTTATAGAAGAATAAAATCTAAAATGATTAGCTAATTTATATTTAAAGTTGTCTATTCAAAAATCCTTTTTGTACAATGCACTAATTCTTTCTAAGATGATAATTTACTTTTATTTTTACTAAATTAATTTCTTCTGAAAATGATTGCCATTTGTAAACTTAAACGTGTGAAAAAATATTAAATAACAATTCCAGTTTTAGTAATAACAATAATAATTAGAAATATTACTCAAAACATTTATGAGAAGAACAAAAGTAACAAATTGAAATGTTCAAAATGCCATTTTACACACATTTTACACACATTTTGTAGTTAAATATAATATAAATTTTGTCAATATTAATTAATTTTAAACTTTTTAAATTTAAAGAAATATACTTTGAAAGAATATTTTATGATTTAAATTCAATCAGAACAAATGCAAGAAAAATAATGAAATTGAGTTGCTATCAAATGCAATAAAAACATTTAATATTACTGGTATAGTAAATAATAAAACTTCGATAAAAAATAATGCAAAGTTAATGAAAGTATAATTTTTGCTAAATTCAGCTATATATTGAATGGAATTGAATTGAAATGAATTGAATTGAATTGAATTGAATAGTTGTTGTATTATAAAATTTGAAGAGAAAAAAAGGCGAAAATAATAAGTATTTCAGCATAAATATTGCAAATAGCTACTAATTAAATCTTAAAATTGCTGAAAGTTAAAGTTAATTAGTAGGGAAATAAGTAAAACTATAAGAGATGAAGTAGTAAAAAGCAGCAATAGGTAAAACAATCACTTGTACTCACACTTTTTCATTTACCACTGATATTTATATGAAACTTTGAGAAGAGGAAGCAAAAAATTTGTATGAATTTACGTTAAAATTTAACGCCTCCTTTGTGCTAACCATTTCTTTCATTAGATTCTTTCTTTCGCGTTTCTGCGTCATCTTTTACTCTTCTTTTCTTTTTTTCATGATATTCTTCTGAATTTATTGCATTGTTAACCAATTATTTCCACAAAACCTTTCCTCTAAAATAATTTTTTTTTTTTTTTGCATCAGACAGAAATTATCTTTACTTATGCCACTCCCACTTTTGTATATTACTCTTTTTACGTGTGCTACACTTACTAAAATTAATGCTAGAAACACTACTCAAACTATTGCTAATAATACCAACCAAACAAGCAACTACTAACTAATCATCTAGCCAAACAATACCAGTATTTTCAGCGTCGCAGTAACACGTACTCATCATAATAATTTTACTCTATTCAACATATAATTTATATACTACATTTAATTGTTGCTCCTAAAATGACTAACAATTGAGGAAAGCAAATTACTTTAACAAAAATTACGAATTGTTACTTCCAAAAAATAAAAAAAAGAAAAACGAAAACTTTGAGAAAAAAAGCAGAAATAATTACTCCACAATGTGTAATCTGATAGCTAATTTTTTTTAGTACTCTTCTCCTTTTTAAACTATGATTATTCCAGTTATTCACATCACTACAATTATAAAAATTTGAAAATTACAAAAGTTAAGCAAGAATTAAAATGCTTTTCTTCCGGTTGATTTTATTATTTATACTGCAAAAAGAAGAAATGCGTGAAAGTTAACGCAAATTTTGTATTACAGATCATCATTTATACCATAAAATTAGTAAAGTTTCAATATTTGAAAGTAAAATGTTTGGGTACAATAGCATAGAACAGATAAGAGCATTCTTTTCAGTGTTTTTTGACGCAAAAACTTCCTCTGCTGGGTAATTGTCAAAATCCAAATATCTTATGCTTTAAAAATTGTAATCGCTTGCTATTTGTTCTGCAGTATAAATGAAATGATTACTTATTAATTATTGAGATGCATCAAAATCTGTGGTTTAATGATTCACTTTTAATACTTCTAGTCAAATACTGTTTGCATGTGGAAAATAAAAGTAATAATGGTGTGCAAGTTGCCAAATCAGTGTCAAAAGAGAAAAAATTAAGTGAAACTTATTAAGTTCATGACCGATGTTAAGGTCACAAAATAACCTTTCAAAATTGGAAAATGCTATTTTGGTAAATAGATCTCACGCTTCGATAGCAAAAGTCTTAGTCACCTATTTTTTTTCTTTTTAAGTTGTTAACAACTATTGCTCTGAATATATATACTGATATGCATTTTTTAATGCTTCAAAAATTTCCATTTATGGTATTTTTGATATACATGCAGAAATTCAGCTCAAAATATTTCATTTTTGATTTTTAGACCTCAAAGTACTGTAAATAATTTAGAGCACTTTTAGAAAACAGTGCTTAAAATCACAAAAAATTCACTTTATCAATTGTTGCTTACAATTTAGAACATTTTTTCTTCCTTTTAAAGAATGTAGTATTTTGTTACAGTAAGAGCTCTTTGCTCATAACTTAATGCAAAAAATTTGTATGACAAAATTAATGCTCTAATAGTAAACTGTAGAAAGCTAATTAGATGAATGCAATTCTTGCTACTACATTAATATTCAAATGAGATTCTTCATGTAAATGATTTATTAAATATTGCCATAAAACTAAAAATGGTGCAAGTATGCTCTCAATACTAATATATGTAGTATGAGATATGCCGTTGAAGTGAATCCAAAAGTGATTTACTTATTCTTGACTTGAAATTCTGGTATGAATAGCACATTGTTCAGAGATTTGCATTAAAAATTTCTCCATAAATTAGCAAAGTTTTTCAATACTCACAATTCCAAAACATGAAAATAAAATTTCAAACATTACATAAATACAGTTCTGTTTTTGAGTAACGTAAATTTTGCAAGATTTATTGAAAAGCTTTATGTGAAAAGCTGAGTAGTTAGTTAGTTGTTAGTTTTGTGAAACTATTTTGCATTGCTTACAACAAAGAAAAGCTAATTAATTATTTCACAAAAAGGTTTTCAAATAATATAAATAGCATACATTGTAATGCAAACTTAATATCTAAATATTAGCAATGAATAAACAAAGTTAAAAAAGAAAAATTGAATAATAATAAAAAACATTTGTGGTATGATGATAACTTGTGAATGATATATTAGTAGTCAAAAATGCTAATCTACAATGATGAACGTAGAAGGATAGGATTGACAGCAGAAATGAAATTTGCCGCAAACAGTTGACTATTTTAAAGACATGATACCATTATAAAGCATCGAAAACAGCGAAAAACTGGAAAATTGCTGAAACAAAGATGAAATAAGGAAGTTTGAAGTGGAAATCAGAATTGTTGATATGAATCAGGACAGGAGGAAGGTGATTTCTTCAAGTGTGTCAGTCAACGAATACTGATAAAATCAAGGAGAATGCTGCAAATTTTGAGAAAGTGAATGCAAAATTAGGCAAAAAAAATAAATATCTAACAAAAGAGAGCTGTTAATAATGAATTTTATAGATGAAAATACCAGTTTTAAATCAGAATTATTACAAATGTTTTCTTGATTTGTGGTGTTGTTCTTTTGCATTATCAAAGATATAGATAGTATAGCAAACAGGATTACTTTTTCAATCATCAAAAAAAAAAGTAAAGAGACAGAACTGAAAACTGAAACTCTGAAAAAGTTATTGTAATTTAGAAATATCTGACAATATCATTAATAAAGTTATGCTTCTTCTTGTGTGCATGAACTTGTTTTTTGGAGGATTGCAATAATAACACGTTTAATTAATGATATTCAATTCAACCAGTTTAAAAAATAGCTAAATCTTGCAAGATGTGCTTAACACTAAATCAGATCATTCATTTAATTACTTTTAATTATGCATTATTACATTCACATTGAATTAAGCATTTCAGATTCACCACTCTATCTATCTATCTATATAAATATGTATCTAACCATCTATCTATCTATTTACAGTGAAGAGACATATTTCAGCTTATAATGACTATCAAAGTAAGTATCCTGAGTGAAAAAGGTTGAATCATGAGAAGATGATTGAGAAAGTAATAAGATTATGATTTTCAAGGTCAAGGTCTTAGATTGGACATTAAAGAGCAGATGTAAAAAGACAACAAAACAAAGGATAAAAGATTTACTAACCTTAACCTGAATTAAATTTTCTTCTTTATATAAATTCGTTTTTTTGCAATCAAAAAATGAAAAGATTATATAAGTAATGTGCTCGAATTATGCTAAGTTTAACTTACAAGTACAAACTAAAGTTTTATTCCAAGTAAAAACTGCTTGCATTATCAGTAATTCTGATAATTATACTAAAATGCTATTGCCTGATTGGATTTATAACTTCTCCTTCAAAATGTTATGGTATAAAAACTAGTTATAAATATCATATCAGTTACTATCATATTTATCGCAGAACTTTGTAATCATCAAAAGATATTAGCATAAATCTTTTCTTGATGCTTTCATATCTTTAACGGCTTTCTTATCATCTTCTCTCTTTTCACATAATCACTTTATCAGCATAATTTATCAAAGTTTATTTGTTTTGTAATAATCATTCGAGAAACTTGTAATATTTTTATGGCTTCAGAGTAAAAGAAATAGAAAAACCGGGTTTGCCTTTGGTATTGTTTAGGTTGTATTGAGCATCTCGCATCTTTCTCTTGATAATAAGCCAGAACTAAACAAATTTTTCTAACTGGTTTCTTAAACATAAACATAATGCAACATCATCTCTTCACTTTATCATCGTTATCATCTCCAACAGTTATAATTAATCAGTCTCTATCACGAAATAAGATGATCAGAAATTGATATCATCGTTACATATTTGCAGCAAAGATAGATTAATGCATTACTACAAATATTTTGGCTTGTTACTAAAAATAGTCAATCATTTTTATTTATTAAAACTATAATTCATTTGAACAGAACATTACTTCAAAATAGACATACATTTATTTGCATGCAATAACTTTTTTACAAAATATTTGTTTTCGTGTATTAATCGACACATTATAGTATTGATACTTAATTTTAAATAATCATAGATTAATTATCATTTGATAAATATTAAAATTTTACAAATATAATTGTAATGTTTCTTTATTTCAAATGACATTTTAGCAACGTCAATTCAAGTTGATTATTTCAAATTTGTTTATTTATAATAAGAAATTTAAATATTTGTTTATACGTTTTATTTATGTTTAAAAACAAAAGCAAATATTGCAAATAGCAAACTTTTGCTATTCAAAGAAAAATGTCAATTTTTACTATTTCAGCTTGTAAAATAGCTTGTTTACAATTTTGACTTTTCTCAATGAGAAAACTTGTCGCATTCAGACCTTATGAATTAAATTTAATTCAAATTTACTAATCAAATTTAGCTTCAAATACTAAGCAATAAAGTTTTTGTCTAGCATAATCATTTCAAGCTTTAAGACTGAATAATTGATGAAAATGAATATTTTAAATGACATTAATAAAAATTTTTGAGATTTTCGCATGAATAGTAAATTAAACGATATCTTAAACTTGTCAAATTTTTTACTACAATAAAAAAAAGAAATTATTATTTAAAAAATTTGCCATAAACTTGTGCCAAAAATTACTTTTCCATTTTAGAATGCATACAATATTCACAAAAAGATTATGCCTTGTCTTATGTGATAGTTTGTAAATGCCTAAGGCATTATAAATCTTGAAGAGCTCTTGTCATTTTTTTTTCTATACAACACTTATGATGACGAATGAATGCATTCTAGTTGGATAAAAAATTGAAGTAGGCCATTCATATGATGAATTTATGTTGAAAATGGCAAATTTTGCTTCTTTTTTTTTAACTTTTTTGGCATCAGAAATTGCAACACTGAAGAAATAGCCCACATGTATTTTGTCTCTCAAAATTGTGTGGTACTTTGATGTAATTACAGTAATTTCTATATTTTTTGCATGAAAAGAAAAGAAAAAAGCTAAAAAAAGTTTAATTTAAAAGAAAGAAAGTCTTAGGATGGAAAGAAGAAATTTGCATACAAGGTCACTGGGCAAAGGTTAAAATTAAACTTTGTAATAAAGAACTTTGCTTAATTTTACAGAAATTTAATATCAATATCAATTACCCCATGTTTTTTGATCCATTTACAAGGAAGCATGTGGCTTTTCCTGTCCTGTAGGTTTTATCATTTTTCTCAAGTTTTAAAAAGAATTAATGAAAATTTTACTCATCTGAATACTGCAGAATAATTTCCAAGAATTGCTATATACGCAATATGCAATGAAAATGGAGTATAATAAAAAGCTCTAAAAAGTCAATCATCAAAAGTTATTTAAATCATTAATACTTTATTATTACGATGTAGATTTTAAAGTGCTGTACAAAGATAATGTAAGTCATTTATTTGATAAGCAAAACTGAATTATTACAAATTTTAAGCCTTTCAAACATTTTAAAATTTGTAATTGTTTTACTTTTCATATTATTGTATTTTGCAGCATTTTTGTATTCGACAAATATTTGAATTGCAGTAGAAATTATCAATTATGAAGTACGACGAATTTTAAGTCCATTTAAAGTTTGCTTGACCAATTATTTCCATTTTTTTCCCAATGTCGTTTGCATTTTATTGCCATTGCTCATCTCATCGAATGTAGAATGCAAAAATTGAATAAAGACTAAGCGGGGTCAAATGCCATTTATTCATTCCTTCACTAATGTGACTGATTTTAATGGACAAAAACAATAAATAAATAAATAAATTGGAAATTACGAAAAAATTTTTCAATTTTTCAAAAGAAATAAAAATCAGTTTTGAAAAAAATTTTGAAATTATAACTTTTTCAAAAAAATGAAAAAGTAAATAGATAATAGTGAAGGAATGAATAAATGGTATGTATGAAGGAACCAAAATAAACAACAATATGTATTAGATAAAAATCAGACAAATACGCATGATATATTATTATTATTATTATTATTTATAATTATAATTTAAATCTGAAAAAAAGATAGTTTTGCTTCAAAATTGGTAATAATATGTGAAGAAAAATTTCGCTAATTGAAAGGCACAAAAAGCAAAAAAAAGAGTGACGCGAAAAAAATAAAAAAAGTGAAAATAATTTTGACTTACTTGTCAGTAATACGAAATGTAGGAATGAAAAATTGGACTAAATTTGAACTGAATTTTTATTTTACTGCTGTAAAGACCGAAATTAAAAAATAGAAATGGTTGGAAATGCAAAAAAAACTTAAAGATTTCCTATTCTAAATTGTTTTCAAAAAAGAAAAATTCAAAATTCGGCCATTGAAAGTGAAATTATGTTTTGCTTCATTGAATTGAATTTATTCTTTTGTTAGAGTTAAATTTTTTGTGTATTTTGTGTTGTTTGTTTTTGAATATAATCTTTTTACAAAAATAAGTAATACAGTTTGTGTGCGTAAGTCTAAAATGAAGACAGTATTGAATTAATGTAATGTTTTTACACGCATTATTTCTACAAAAATTCTTCTATTTAGCTGTGTATTTTTAGCAAAAATTATCATTTAATGTTTGGAATATTAATGAAAATAATCAAAATGTAATAGTAATAAATCAGAGCTATGACAATTTTTAAAAAGTGTTCTTTTTTTATTTTTGATAAAAATTTTTCAA
>UYYF01004402.1:21574-51723 GCA_900618365.1 Thelazia callipaeda
CAAAAAAATATTACTAAAAATTTTCAAGAAATAAATTGTCAAACTTTGCGAATTGCCGCCAGGGTTTATTAGTGAAATTCCGATTAATATTATATTTTCGTCATATTTAGGTAAATAGCAGTAAGATGGAATTTATTCTAAGCTTATTTATTCATTATTAGTTTTACTGCTTCTCATATGCCATATCAGCATGCTTAAAACCTGTACTAAAAATTGCATGAGAAATATATATGAATTACCTGCAGCGAAATGGAGAAAAGTAGCTACGAGTATAAAATAGCGACTTTCAATAAAAGATTATTAATAATCTTTACTCAACACAAAATTTAATTATTTCTATAATAAATACGTTAATTTCAGAAAAACGAAATTTGATTTGAAGTATTTTAAAATTAATGGAAGATAAAGCAGTTAAATTCTATCCATTATGAATTAACTTAAACGTTTGCCAGTGCTGTAATTGCGATGTTAACGTATTTATAAATTTATTCAAATTTGAGATCGATAAGCATCTTCAATTTTAGAAATGATCAAATACTAAAATAACTTTGGATAATTAAGTTAAAGTACGTAAAGTAATCATGAATTATACGTTACGCAGAAAAATACGTAACTCGGAATCCTGAATAATACGTTACTCTCGAAAAATAATCCTCATACGTTACGCAGAAATGAATCATACATTTCTCACAAAAATTCTGAATCACACGTTATTTAAAAAAAGTAATCCTGAATCATACGTTATTCACAAAAAATAATCCTGAATCATTCATTACTAATAAAAATTAATCCTGAATCACACGTTATTCACAAAAAATAATCCTGAATCATTCATTACTCATACAAAGTAATCCTGATTCATACGTTGCTCAGTTTTTTTCTACCTTTGTCTATATTAATTTTAGATTTAAATTTTACTTAAAAGCATAAAAAACTGAAATAATTATTTGTGCACTCAGTTTATTCATATTTCTGGAACATTAAAGAACCAGCATTTCAGGGATTTGTTATTCATTCAAATATTTAAATGACAAGTTTCTTCGTGACTGCGTTTTTAATTTAAATTATAAAATTAAAAGGTAAGTTTTAGACAAACAATTATATTATTTCTTTTTATAGCCAAAAAATATATTGTTTACTAGCAATTACGAATTGACTGTGACTAAATTTGGCTGAAAACTTCAGCTCGTCCAGCAAAATATAATTTATGCGATTGCTGGTCAGCTAGCTTATCTCCATTACTGTTTCGATATTTTATAAAAAAATGAAAATGTTTTAAAAGTCGGAATATTTGTGTAAATTCCATTGCTTTCACACGCACAAAAAGCACGAAAATATTATATTATGGGCAATCATATTAATAAATTTTTTAATGTTAAAAATGACTTTTCACCAGTGCAAATAATATGGAAAATAATACATGCGCCTAAATATTCTTTTTAAAAAATTTTTTTGTTGTTTGTTTACGTTTTCGAATAATTTAAATTATGATGTCTCAATGATTTATTTGAAAGATTATGGTGCAAAAATATGCTTGCGTGAGTTTTCACTTACGTGTTTTGTAATAATTACGAATAATAATTTGATTTAAACAAAACTAATCAAAAGCGTCTTAATAGAATATATTAACTAGTTTGTTCAAGTCAACAAATTTTATTAAATTGAAAACTGTAAAATTATTCGTATCAAACATAAAAACAAGAAAAAATAATATAACTTTTAATGAATGCATTTTTTACATTTATTTTTCAATTATTATAAAGATAGTTTTCATGAAAATTTATTGAAGAAAGAAGTGCTTCATAGTGTAAAAATTGAAGGACAGCGCAGTTTCTTTTCATATTTCAAACAAAATATGCAATGTAATCCGTTTTACCACCAATGAAAATCGATCTAATTCAAAGTGTTTTAATTTTTTTAAATTCAAAAATTCCAAAATGTGAGTTTTTTCAGTTATAAAATCTTTTTTATTTATATTTAAGCCATAATTGAGAGAAATTAAGAATATAGAAATGAAGTGCAATACATGAATAACGCTAAAGAGAGATATAAACTCTGATTTTGTTCCGCTATAATTATCACTTTCAATTTTGAATTTGTATTTCTATTTTTTGACGTATTAAAACTGAAAAGTACTAAAAAATACTCTTTTTACTAGAGTAAGTACAGTATTTTGCTAATTTATTTATTTTTTTCTGCTTAACTTTATCAGTTTTCAAGTGTTATCATTTAGTTTGCAATGAAATTACAAAATTTTTTGATAATAAAAATCTTGTTTGATTGCATTTATTTTTGGGATAAAAGTTTTTGCAAGTGCAAAATAAAAATTATATTATTGTTTTTACAGTACTAAATTTTTCAAGAGATCACAATATGACACAGTACCTTCATGGCTGTTAAAAGTGAAATATTATATTTTTTTGTCTATACTACTCAATTTTTTAAGAGTAACATCATTAATTAACTAATTGTTCGCTGTGCCTTTTATAGTTATTCATCTTAAATGAATTAAATGGTACTTATTTTGATCAGTTAAAAATCATTTGATCACATTAATAAAGTATGAATGAATTTTTAGGACAATAATGCAAAGGTTATTGTGAAAAGGTTAGTACAAAAAGGTACCATACATTATTTGTTTTCACTTTTACAACATTTTCCAACAAAAATAGAGTGCACAATTTGGGTGTAAAAGTGAAAGCATAACTTTTCAAGGACATACTAGTGGATTTTTTGTCTGAATAAATGCAAAAATTGTTAAATAATATCACTTACTCAACGGGGCAATAACCTTATCCTTTCATGCCTTTTAATCTAATAACCTTATTGTTTGAAAACTTTTTATAAGTAATTTTTAATCAGTACTGGTTGCACTGGTACCAAAATCAGTATTCTGACTCTGCTTGATATTAAAATCGCTCTTATAGCTTTTATATTGATGGAAGTAATTTTGTCTGATTTTTATTATTTTTCTGAAAAAAAGTTGTGAAAAAAAAGTATTTATGAATTTTGCAAATGAAAAAAGTTTTTTTTCTTGCTTGAGCATTCCAAATTTTTTTGCAAGTGTGCGTTATTAATTTTGAGAAAAAATACCACTGAAAATGAATTTGAAATGATTCAGCTCGAATGAATGTAACATTTTTGATACCTCAAAGTAAAGCAACATAATGAGACTAACTTAGTCATAACTTAGCATATTGAGGTGATTTTATCTCAGATAATCAAATTTAATGTCTGAATTGATCAGTAAAATGAAAATAATTGATATTAAATGTTTTTTTGCTATTTTGTCTTAAGCAAAAAGTATTACTTTTCCATTGCGTTAACCATTTATATTTTGGTTATTTTTGAGAACTGTCTGAAAGCGAGCAAAATTTTCATACCAAAACAACAATAAATCCCAAATTTATTTTTGAATAGCTTTTGTTATATTTTTTTGAAATTTTAAATTCATAATTTTTAAAATTGTAATTTAAAATAAAAAACAGACTTTATTTATTTTTAGTATTTATAAACTTTGTCCTTTGCATTAAATCATTTTATAATCAGACAATTCATTGACTGCGTAGTAATTTGATGAAAAGGACAAAGTTCTGCTTCCTATTCCCAAGTAATAATGAATTTTAATTTGAGAAATAAAATGAGTAATAAACTTTGCAGAAGTAAATTGAACTTTAAACATCTTCACAATTAATGCCAGGAAACTGTCCGATTCTGATGAATTGAAACAGGAATTGATGGAATGTCTATGAAGTCAGTGACCTTTTCATTAATCAAAAGAAAATGAAAGGTAGAAATCACTACTGTAATTCTAAAAAAGTCAATTCTTTTTTTACTTTTTCGCTGTAATTTAAAGTTTTTCTGTCAAACTTTTCTTTCATTCGCAACATTTTATAGTTAATTGTAAGTAATAATGGCAAATTTTTTTAGTGAAAATGCAAAATTTCAAAATTACGTAAACGAAAACAAAAATGAATTACAGTAATCATATCGAAATTAAAATATAAAAGAAACGAATATGCATTGTCATCTACAAAGTAAATTTGGCTTGTGGGAAAAAAAATTAATAATTATTAAATTGAAAAAAAATTTATCCGCCAATAGATCACATTAAGCTTTGGCGGAAATGATCATGCATGGCTATAAATGGAAATTATTGTTCCAACTCAGAAGTAGATAATTCATATTTGCATAACAAAACTGAGATCGAACAAATTTTTTTGCCAACATAACGTGTGGAATTTGATTAAAGCAAACAACTTCACAGACATAATTACATTTCTGTTAATTGATATTGCATTTGCTAATATCACAAATAATTGAGCTGATTTGAAGTATTTTCTATAAATATATATAAGTTGAAAAAAATTAAAATAGGATAAATTTTTGATATTATTTCAAAAAATAATTGATTATAAAGGAAGGATATTTGAATTTATTTATTGGAAACATGAAATTTTCATGAAAATTCATTAAGAACATGAAATTAGTTGACAGAAAGATTGATCAAACTGATTGTTCAGTTATTTATCTTTGAATGATTTTATTGAATTTATCGTTGAAGGAATTATTTGCATTATTTTTTCAAATTTATTCTTATGCAAAAATTTGCATTCATTTTATTACAAAATAATTATGAGCACTATAAATTCTGATAATTATTGGTATTATTACTTTTGTCTAAAGAAAAAATTGTTTTCAGAGTTCCGAATATTTGTTTAAGATATGTTTTCAGTCATTAACAGCAATAGTAATATTAATATTAATATCGATTGTTAATATTAATGTTAGTAATAATAATAATAATTATTATTATTTTAATTATTTTTATTTTTAATAATACTAACAGTGTTGTTATTGTGTTGAACCAGAATTTTTGTTTTTGTCTTTCATTTTTTAAGTAAATATATTTGCAGCTGAAGTGCAAAAAAAGTGAAGTGTAAAAAAATTTTTTTTCCTTGAATTTAAACTTCAATCCACTAAATTTTTCCCTTTTTATCTTTCATTTGTATTTACGAGCAAATTACTGAAGTATATTAAATCACTTACTTGCTTATTTAATAGCTTTATTTTTTGGGAAAATTAGAGTGTAAATTTTATTTTTGTCCCAAAAGCACTAAAAGTGTCTTCAGAAAAAAAGCAAACTGTTCATTAATCTTGCAAAATATTACGTGGGCATTGAGCAATACTTCCATGAATAAATTTTAATCATTTAATTTCAAGTCTTTATAGACGTTTACGTATAAAGCGAAGAATAATGCAAACTGTATTATTGCGTAAAATCAAACGATAAACTTTCTTGAATTTCCGTAAGGAATGCGTTTATCTATATATTGTTGTTGATGAATGCCTCAATACTGTAAAAAGATATAAGTAAAAACCAGCGTAATTTTTGTTTTCGTTGCAATCATTCACTTTAGCAAAATCCCAAAAAATTTTTGAAAAGATTTTAATAATATTTAAGGTAGATAGAAATTTAATTAAAATTCAATACAATTGGATTAATTTTCCATAAAATCTAAACTCATAGAATACTGAACTATTTTCGACATTAATGCATTTGTATAAAAACTATTTGGAGGCAATAATAAAGTCAACCAAAAACCTGAGTATACCGGAAAATAAACTTTTACTTGGGGCGATATTGTATTTTTACGCTCAGATTTCAAACTTTGGTGGTTATTACCAAAGGTATCTTAATGAATGTGAAAAAAATTTTCCTGTCGTTCATATATTAAGTATTATTTTCAAAATCTTAAACATGTAAGCGCTACACATACGCTTACAAAAATATTCATAATATGTTTAAAATTTTTGCTCTAATTAGAGATTCAAATTTTAAATTTTCAATGGTTGTTAATTTCAGAAACACCAAATCTAGAATAATTTGGGATAAAAAATTAATTTTTGCTTTACTCGCAGAATTTTAATATTTTATTCTTCAAGTCTAACTAAATTAAATCAAATTAAATGAAGCTTGCTTGTTATTTTAACTCAGTTAAAATTAAGCATATTTCATGTAATGCTGAAGCATACAATGTGTTATTTTGTATGCATTAATGAATTTTTAATTTTCCATTAAAAAATTTTAGAAATAAGAATTAAAAAAGCTATACAAAAACGAAGAAAAATGGTAATTAGCAAAATGACGCAAAATTTTTCAAATTTCTTCTGAAAGCAATTAATTTTGGAAAATTCTGCTTTATACATAGCAGTTATTTTTACATTTGCTCTAAATAAAATGCTAAAATTGAATTTCTTGCATAGCAAACAATATTCTCAATCAATGTCATTCATTTTTTTCTAATTTTTATTTTTGAAGCAATCATTTCAATTGTCAACAAAATGAATAATTATTTTATTTTTTGCAAAAATACCATAAAATAAATTTTTGCTATTAAATTATTTAATTAAATCAATCAATACTTTTATCAAAAAAAAATTGATTCAATCACTTACACTACTTTGACTACGAAAAATTGCCAATTTTTATGTGAAAAGCTATCATATTACCTTTTAAGTTTACTTATTTAGATAAATTGAAGTTCTAAATTCATATTTACAATATTTCTCAAAAAATTAATTTGCATTCAAGTTTTTAAAATTTGATTTTAGGTTAAACAGAATAATACTTATCGTTCGTAAAAGTACTAGATACTGCCTCACAAAATGACATTAAATAAGATAATCTCCACAACATCGTTGAATAAAATGTTCTTAATCATCATGAATTATAATTTATCAGTTTATTGACTTTAAAATCTTATCAATCTGAAATATATAAAAATAAATCTGTTCTGACTTAATCCTTCAATCATTTAAAAAATCGTTTAATTTTTACCACTAACAAATATAGTAAGAAATTTCAATAAATATAGTAAGAAATTTTTTATCTTAAAAAATTCTTACTAATTCTTTTTGCTGCAAAATATATTTGATTGAATCAATTTTTTTTAAAAATGAAAAACATTATTTGTTTTTTAAAAAATGCATAAAATTATTTTTTTATTCTGAGCAGTACAAAAGTTGACAAAATATTGCCTGAATATTTATTTTGAAGTTCTTTAAGTTGAAAGTAAAAGCTTTAAATCAAAAATGCTATTTTTACTACTAAAAAAAGTATTCTTTTTGCTATTATAATATTGTAAAATTATTACACACTGATTTCTACAGCATAAGTAATGATTAATTGATAAATTAATTGATATTCTTCTCTGAAATGAACAATTGGGTAATTTTTGGTAAATGTCACCGTGTAGTAAGACAAAGAGAGCAAGCTATCATAATCATAATCATTACTATGATTATGTAACGAAAATTAAGAATTTTGCAGTACTATAATTATACTTATTTTATCATTTTAAATTAACAAATCAGAAATTGTAATTATAATCAAGAAAACTGATAAATGTCATACTATGACTTAGATTTATTTCATCCTAAAATTTAGAAACAAACATCTTGAATTTATAGCAATGATTCAAAGTAATTGTCGTATTGAATTTTTTTCTTTTTTTGAATCTAAAAAGTAACCTAAATTGATCAAAGAAGAGTACTGAATTAAAAAAATGAAAATATAAATCAAGTAAATATAACACAAAATCTATAATTTTTAAATTTTAACATATGAAAGAATTTTTTGCAAAAAGGCAATCATAGAAAGAAACTTAAATAATACAATTTAAACTGTCATTCAATTAATTTTTTGCAATAAAATTTGCATTTTATGTGCTACAATTATTTGATATCAAAAATTTAACATATCAAATATCTCAAAAAACTTTTTTACACTTCTTTTTAAAACTTATTCTTTTTGGGGTCTTTTTTTTTGAATTTTCGTTAAAAAATGCAAAAGTGTCAAGAAAAGCTCAAAAGAACTCTTAAAATGTTTATTTTTCACAAGTAAAAACTTATTTTTGATTATTTCTATTATTTTGCAAGCAGAAGAGAGTTTTTGACAAGAAATGTAATATATTTATTATTTATGACTTATTGATACTAAAATATTTCAGTTATCAAAATTCCATTTTAAAAACTGTTCTCGACGGCAATAAAATTATTTTTATTTCCAACTAAATTTTGAGGACTATTTTTAGATTTATAAAGACAGTAATTGGATAATAACGGGTGCAGAATTAAATAATATAATTAAAATTGTCATTCAATGAATTTTATGCAATAAAATTTGTATTTTATGTGCTAATATTATTCGATATTAAGTGTATTCATTATTATCTAATTCACAATTTTATGTAATAAAATATATTACTAAGCTATATAAGCCCTGTTTATTTACTCAACTTAATACAGTTTATATCTTAAATCAAGAAACTAGCACATTAGTGCTTAGTTCATGTCTTCTGTTTTGATAGACTTGCTTATTTAAATTCAAAAAATTCAGATTTAAAAAATTGTCAGTGTGTTTGCAAAAAAGTTTTTAGAATAATTTAGTAACATTATTAACAAATTAAATTATAAAATCTTTCAATTTATTCGAATTTATTATTAATGCAAAACATTAACAAATGTGTTGAAAATGTGAACAATTGATAATATATGCAATTTGAATATAAATATTAATATTTTTTGCTAAAAGCAATTTAGCTTTCAGCTTGTGAAGTTTAAGTAATACTAAAATTAGGACTGCTTAGATTGACAGTTTCTAGACAGTTAAGCTTTCAATTCTCATTGAGAAGCCTGAATAAATTTCGAGCACAGAAATCATCACAGTTGATAAAAAATGTTAAAATTTTTCAGTTTAATAAAATTATAGAATTGAACATTTCAAAAAAAGATTGATACAATGCAAAAATTGATAATTTGCCCAAGGATAATAATTAAGGAATATTGCAGTTATGCATTTTAAATATTCACTATTTAAATTAAGTAAATATGCAAAAATTATGGCTTGTAAAAACTGGAAATGCTAGAAATTTCTGAGTATAAATTTTTAAAAGTTTGATGAATTAAAGAAAAATTATTTGCAGTGAAAAGTTGAATTTGGTTTTTTCAAAGGCAAAAGTTATAAACAAAATTTTTTTATTTTAAAAAATTGTGATTGTTTGATGGCATAAAAATAACCAAATAAATAAACAAATAAATAAATAAATAATAATTTAACGTAAAACAAGTGAATGTAAAGGTGTTCCCATCTCAACTTGACATTCGCAAGCTGATATTGTATTTATTGACTCTTGGACCCATCGTGGCGATTTTTTTGTGCCTGAATTACGAACAACATTTATGGAACGCATTACAGGTCGACAATTACCGAAACCTAAAATTATGATTTTAGATTTGCATGGATATGAAAAAAAGATTGTCCAAAATTGTTTCTTTAAAATCTGTTATAATTTTTTTGAGAGAAATGAATCTTTCTTAGATGCCAAAAAATAGTATACTGATTCTTTTGATTTTCAGCTATGTTTTTGACAAAAATTAGTAAGTAATATAATTACTGTACGTGTAAATTACCAGAAAGACATGCATTATCGCTACAGTCACAAGAAACTTCATTGAGCAAAACCGGAAAATAGTTAGGCGGAAGTTTACGCCATTGCCAGCACAAACTACATAATCCTGTCCAGCCTTGTGCTATTTCCTCGCCTTTTTTGTAATTACAGCCAATCGTTGTCGCTACTCCCAACACTGTAATTGTTTTATTGAGTAATTTAACTTTTGAGAAATCAAAATTACACAAAAATGTGGCGCTTTTATTAGAGTAAAGTGCTATAATCAAAATTACATAATTTGCGCACTGATATTAAATTGAGTCGTTATTTAATATTTTACAAAAAAATTATCCTCATCAAGTGGATATTATCATGAAGAGAATATTTTCTTTTTAAAAACGCCTATGATTCTAAGAATGTTAGTTTGAAGATCATATGTTTGAATGATCTGAGATATTTTAGCTATTTACTGAACCGAAATCATCACTTACATACATTACATATAAGTGATGCTATTCTATCTGCGCAAAAAAAAGTCAAATTTTGTGGTCAAAAAAGTGAAACATATCCCTGTCCTTACTATTATAGCAAATACCAAAAAAAAGTTTACCAAACTAGATATAATCCGTGAAAAATAAATAAATCTATCAAAGTTATTCCCATGACAAGCAAAAGAATTTGAAAATGACACCAATTCAATCTTAATTCACTTAGTAATGTTAGCCAAGCATAAAATTTTAATTTATAAAGTAAAGGATATTACAATTTTTTAATTCATCAATGAATCCTTTTTTATCATCAAAATTGGTTCACTATTTTTATTGATGTGAGGCAAATTTTAGCATCAACATGAATTAGATCAAATTTTTTCTACCCATCGATCCGTGATTCACGTGACTCAAGTAATAACTTCTGATATTATCTAAAATAAATTGTAAATTTTCAATGTGAATAAAATAGCTTTCAGAATGCGAAATAATAAGTAGCTGAAACTGAATCACAGATCAACAGTAGCACCAATTTCATTATCTCTCTATAATTAAATAATATTTTTTAGAAATTATTATATTGCAAACTATGAAAGAAGATGATATTTCACCAGTAAAAGTTACATTTTTGCTTAAAATCTTTGTCACTGCTTCGTTTGCGGATTTTTGGTGTGAGTAAACTGATCACTTCTTGCAAATAAGTTGGCAGAGTTTGAGTAGTACTCGAATTACTTTCTAATTCTTCACTGTTGAGCTGTAAAATTCATTCTAATCTATTTCAGAAACAAAATCTGATAACAAATTTGCAATAATTTATCATTTGTTTACGTTAGAGAGCAAAATAAAAAGTTTTAAAAGTGTAACACTGTTTGGAATACTATAATCTAACTTAGTTTCATACACTTTTTTACTTTTTGATTGCAAAAGTTTTAATATTTTTTCTTTTACAAAAGGTGACAAAAGCTTTACCTTATTTCGGTAGGCAAAGTTTTTTTTGTCACACAATGATTCATCAACATTGTTAGGCATTTCATCGAACATGCCATCATGCATAAAGGAATTTCGATTATAGGCCTTACGGAATGCGTTAGTCACCAAAAGTTTGCATGCCTTGCACATATCCGTATCACATGAATATCCTTCAGCAGATTTATAAATCTAAAATTTTTTTCCATCTGAAAGTTAGTAAAAATGTTTGATAGAAAGTTTAATTATTTGTATTAAGTATTTATACATTTTACAAAGTCATAAATCTTAAAATTATTATAAATAAATCTTACACAAAAATTCGTAATCCTATAAATAACAGTTAATATTTTTAAACATAATATGCATTGAATTCAATTATTGAATAAGCTGAAAAATGCTCTTGAATAATAGTGGTTATACTTTTTTTTGTGTAGAATGATAAGTCAAAGTTGCTATCATCCTTCCATCTTCCTCGGAAACGAGTGGTCGAGCTTTTTCCGGCGAACTTGAAAGGTCAGGAAACGTGTGCAACGCCTCTTCAAGACTTACTGCTTGCAAACGATTATCGTACGATAAACACTGATTACTGCCAGGTGGTTTCACGCATGGACATTGCATAGCTGATTGTGGCTGCAAACTTTTTTGCAATCAGCACTTTTCTTGAAAAGCATATTTTGGTAATATATGGTAAAATAAGTAATCTGTTACATTAATATATTGCTGAAATGCCTTTTGTAACTTATGCGAAATGTACTAATTTTATTATACTTTCTTTACTTTTATAATGTTAAGAACTTGAATTTGACTTATTTTTTTGCACTGACTAATTTTGAACATATTAAACGCTAGCATTTATCATCTAATGAATTGTGTAGTGAATAGATAAATTAATAAAATTACCTGTGCTTCACGATACCGATATTGAATACAGGATATACATTTAGGTTGAGTAGAGATCAGCTTCAAACAGAGTAAGTTTATTAATGTCAAAAGGCAAATCTGCTTCATGGGGTTGCCTTGTGACTGAATGGCCTCTCTTTTCACATAGATTATTCAATTTACATTAATTAGCTAAAAAATGCGGTCAAAATTAATTATTTCATATTAATACTACTTAATATTTTAATTAACAACTATGAAATGCCTTCATTTGTACTTCAGTGGAAACATACTAGTTTTTTAAATTAAAAAATTGTAAAAACTACTAATTTTAAATTATCGAATTTCTGTGAGTAATTGAGTACTCAAATGAACTACAAAGTTTTTTTTTTGACATTTTTGAATGAGAAAAATAGAAAATTAATCAAAACTACGCACTTATCACACTTGCAAATACTTTAATAACCTCAAAGTCATTTAAGTTGAAAGAGTATTTTGGATAAATGAAAGAAGTCTCAATTTTAATTAGCATTTAATTTTTGTCAGTATTTTACAACTCATTACAACTATAATATATCTATTCGCTTGTAAATTGAATCAAAATATGAAAATTTATCTAACTCGAAAATAAATTGTTTTTTAGAAATACTTTTTCTTAATCTGAATTCTCAAACTATTGAAGTTGTTGTAGAGCTAGAATCTTCAGTGAAAATTCATTGAAAAATTATAAATAAGTGAACATTTATTTTCAAAGTTAGACCATTAATTTGAATGTTTGACGCACGTCGAAAGTATATGTCGGTATCATAATTGTTTCATTACTCAGTACAAAAAAGTGTTCCATTTAAAATGCTAAAAATTTGACACTTTAACCTTTTGCATGAAAAAGGTTAAATTTTTATCAGTAATTTATTTGTTTGATATTTAATGTGAATTTTCGAGTAATAGTGATGTTTTATTAATTAATGCGTATTTTTACTTGGAATTTGAAATAGTAAATCGCAAAAATAAATAAAAACACTAACAACTGATCACGTGCAATCAAAAAAAGATGTAAATTTGATCCCATAATTAAGTTCAAAGGTTGTGATGCTAGTCCACAAACTTAAATTATTAGCATCGGACAACTAAATAATTTTGAGATAATCTATCTCTACTTGGTTTGTTGTTCAGAAGTGAGAGAAAAATTTAGCAAAATTTGAAATGAATTTGATAGACTTGCGCTGAATGCAACATTTATTTAAACAAGAAGTAATTCGCAAAATAAAATTGCGATCAATTTGATTTCTGAATCACTTGAACTAACATTTGAAGTTTACTGGGCTAAATTTTCTCTAAACTTTTTTTCTATCAACAGAATGCCGAATTTGAATCACATACTGTCACTCTTGTGATTCACACTACTTGAACATTTTTATATTGAATTAAATCACGATTTAAACAAAAAATAAAGATCATTCATATAATATTACTTTAAAATTGTTGATTTTTTGATAGAGAAGTTCTGATAAGTATTCTAACTTTTTGCTGTTTTCTACTTGCATAATTTTCACCAGTGTAATGATATTAAGTCCGTCTGTATACCAAGATAAGTACTAAAAATATTTTGGGTAATAAATGATTAAAAATTATTATACAAACAAAATTAGCAAAATTTTGTACTCTTAAGTATTGGATAAAGGCATCACAATTTTGATTAATCACGCTGCTATATCCCTAACTTTAATAGCAACGAATAAGAGAATTTTTTACGTTGTTCCCCTTGTTAATTCGTGAGTGTAGAAAAAGAAATACCAACTTTAAAACTATTCAAAATAGATTTTTTATATTCCACAAAATTATTATATTGAATGAAATAAGTCTTTAAAATGTTGCTTTCTTTGTAGAGACGTTCCGATAAACATAAATTAGCACTACATATTGCAAATATACATTGCCAGCATGTGATTTAAACAGTAATTAAGTTTTGATATCAAATTTGAGCGCGTAATAAAATTAAAGTATTGCTAGCAAAAACATTACATTATTAATTGTAGAGTATAATTTAGAGACAAAAATGAAATAGATTGAATAGAATATTGTTTGATAACAGCTATTTGTGCAAACTGAAAACAAACAAAACACCAAAGCATCCATCTACAGGAATAAATGCAAGTGTTGTAAAGAAGTGAAAGTGCTGTGAACATTGCAGTCTTTCTTACCTTACCTCGCAAACTTAACCATCTATATGTAATGTACACACAATAAAGAATTAAAATGATATTTTAAAAAAATTGTTTTTGAGAGATTTTGTCGAATACGAAAATGAGTAGAAGTAATACAAACATGTTCTCAAGCAGAGGTAAAAAGACGAAATTGTAATTTGCAATGATTGATACAGTCTGATTGATTGCCATTCAAAATTCTTCCAATCTATTTTGAGTACTACTTCGTGACAATCTTTGTGTAAGCAATTTTATTATACTTTCAAGTTAAATCTTTTTTTAACAGTACTAAATTATTTTGTTGCAATTAATACTCACTTCATAATACATGAATGACTTATACGCAACACTGCTAGCAAATTTCACTCACATTTGATCACAATCTTGTATGTAAAAATTAATTCTGAAGTAGTATGCAGTATGGGGAAAGAAATAGATGCTCTTACAGTCATAATGTATTCTGCGCTGACAGTACGATTTATGATTCGCTGCTTAATTATTTATAATAATGACTTTTATTACTACAAAAGCTTCTCCTACTGATATTCACTATCTATATGGTACCAACTATTTTTATGGTATCAACTATTCTTTTTAAAATAAGTCAGCAATAATCAATCACATTTTATTTTAAAGTACAACCAGACGAGAAACAAGTTCCAAAAAATAACACTGCACACAATTCATCGAAAAGACAAACTTCAGACGACATTCTAGCAATAATATACCATAAAATCAAAATTATCAAAAATGAAAATATACTTTTGTAGACTTAAACCTTTTTCATCAAACTTAAACCATCATTTATATACATTCGACTAGTTAAAAAAGTTTCATACTAATCACAAATGTACATATATATGTAACTCTCATCACTCAAAGAATGCTCAATAATATTTACAGTGTAATCTAATACAGAAATACTAATGTGTTAAATAAAAATTAAATCCTAATTTCTAAACAAATCATACATTCAAAAAGTGAATCCTGGTAATCAGCCATTTAAAAAAAGGCAATATATATTCATATTTATAGAAGATTCAGTCAATTAAAAAATAGATTTATGGAAAACAACTAGAGAAATTAATTATAAATTACGATGGATCACTTGCAAAATCTATGAATAAAGGCAGAAAGCAGAGTCAAAAAATATAATTTGAAAGATGTAAAGTGCAATCCATATAAAAAGTTTAAAAATTTAATTTCCACTGACATGACATAAAATTCCTTATTTTTAACAACGAACCCCTACAAATTGATCAAATTATAAAAATCTATCAAAATTTGAAGTCTTCTGCAGAATTAAAATTATTAATACCTTTTAAGCTACGTGCATCAAGTTAAAAATTATCTATTAAGCAACATTATCCACAATTATACCTCTTCCTAAATTTACAAAATCCCAAAGCTATGAAATCATATTTAGAAATAAAACAAAATATCTAACAATTTTTAACACAAGAATTTAGATTTATGCCGTAATAAGCAATTTTTTAAACAAGGAATAAGTTTTACGCAAAAACAAAATATGCGACTATAAAATCTGTGTTATTTTCCAAAAAACTGCATTAGAAAATAATACAAATTAATGCGGATACATACTCGAACAAAATATTATTGAAAATATTTGTTTTGCGTTTTACAAATATTAAGAATTAATCGAGTTTATAATGTTCCCAATAACACGCCGATTACCGCTTCCGATAGGACGGACAGTACTCAGAAAAGACTCCTTTCGAGTAGGAAGCATACCAATTCGGCTACTGAATATTTTCTCGGGAATATTAAATTTACAATTACGTAAATGAGTAGTTAGCACCATCATACTATTATTCTTCCATTCATGAATAGGTTTCAAACATTTACTAAATTCCCACATCTATAATGCAAAATCAACAAGACTGGCAAGAATATCAAAAGAAATTTGTTCAATAATAGCGTTGCTTATATCATTTCAGAAAATTCAATACCGTGCACCTTATGCTCGATTATAATCATAAATCGAAGATAACACCTTTCATTTGCCTCTTCGCAAGAACAAGAATTTCAATTCCAAATATTCAAAATCATAATTTTTCTTTTGACTGCTAGCCAAATAAACTCTCATCATATATATTTGCAATTGTTTCATTCAGTAACTTTACTAACTATCAACAAATTTTGAATGAGCAGAACTTATTATCTAAAGACATATGGCACACCAAATATTTCAAAAATTTTTTTTTTTTAACATTTCGATCACAATTACTTTTGGACCAGATGTGACGTAAGATAAAAAGACTGTGAAAATGTATTCTCAAAACCACTTACATAACACTTTTCTGACCAGTTTCCACTTTCACATCGTTCCCATTTGATATGCACCATTGCAGAATTAGAAGCAGTTTGAAAGCATTTAAATCGCATCAGTTTACTTGTTGATGATAAACAACGTAGCGATGCACTGTCAAGATATTGCAATATATGGAAGAAGATTAAGGGCGGTAAATCACACACTGGACAGCCATCATGAGTTAATACTGGTGTAAGAGGAGGCTCAAGAACAGTGCAGTTCAGATAGTGACAATATCTGTAAACAGGCAAAGATAAAAGTTTGAATCCAATTTGAAAAGAGAAAAATTTACTCAAAAATTTAGATCAATCTTTATTAAAAAATATAAACAATGAGTCTACAATTTAATTTACTGAACATGAAAGGGATATCCATGTATAAATATTTTACTAAGAGATTCTCGAATAAAAAAAGGCATGTAAAGACAACGCATAATTTCTAAGGAAAAACAAATATACCTTAACTTTCCCCAACATGGCTCCATTTTATGGTAATAAAAAGGACATCCATCAACATATAATGGACAACGTCCGATACACTCTGTAGCAATCATATGTGATAATTTATAGTGCTCAAGATACTCATCACGACGGAAGTTTTCATTGCAGAAGTAAGTATATACGCAAACTCCTTTTTGTACGCATGGCATATTCTCACTTTTACGGGTAAATACAGAAAAACGTTCACGTACTATATTCAGCTGTAATTGTTACCTATATGAACGGAACAGAATGTTCTTTTAATTATTTAGACTAAGAGAATTAAGTATAGTCATAAAACTAGGCCTGGTAATCCTAAAACCTCAACAAATATTTGCTGGAAATAAATAAAGTAAAAATAAAAATGCTGACTGACTAATGACGATTCTATCTTTACTACTACCGACTTTATTTATAACTCGTAAATTTAATGCATATTTTAAGCTCACACCACTTAAGGAGCTAGCTCAGCTTACTTGAGAGCACTTTTAATATGATTACAAATGAGAACTATAGTCGTTTTCATCTAGCACCAATATTGTAGAGAAAACTTACACATAAATTTCTTTCTTCGTAGAAGGGTGGTAAAAGCAAACGTTTGACTGGAGTAATTTCTTTATCTTCTGTTATTTCTTGATTTGCTTCAAAACTGATATTACCGAGCACATGAAGATGTTGGCTGCCTGGATCTGCTTTACATAGGTAGCAACTTTCAAATGGAGAACGCTTGAGTTCTAACTGTCTTTCCTTGAAAACAATTTATTGAGCAAGATTCGATTTTATTTGGCATTCCGTTAAATGAGAACTTGTTCACAAACTATATTTAGCACTGTTTTTTTTAAATTTACTTACGTATCTTGATTCTATTCACATTTCTATCTCTTAAATGATGTTATTTCTCAGAAATCACACAAAAAACTGCTCTAACAGAGCTTTTTCATGCGATTTCGGAAACTATTAACTGTCGGAATAACAAAGTTATAACTAAATACTTTTCAGAGGACCTTTTGCCTGTTTTCTTCGTCACTACTGTCTTCATCGGCAAAACTGGAAGGCTTTTGGAGTGAAAGTCTTAACGGCATGAGCGGATGACAAGGATTGTAAAAATCAGTGAGACGCTTGCGATCTGCACGACTTGTTCTATACGAATCAATAACTACATCCTGTAGTGCAAAATAATATGCACTGAAACTATTTTATTTATAAATCAGTATTCCCAATGAGTCAGAATTAAAGAAATGTCTTCTAATTTTTTGTATAGCTAAATTTCGATAAACATTTTGTAAATATTACAGTCTGGAAAGGTAGAAAATAAACCTGATCAACAAGTGCGGCACAAACATCTATTTCGTGATCATCGTCTACTTCATACGCTGCTTCCCACTTTTCTAGACCTTTTGCTACACGTTTCAACTTACGTTTTGCATAGTTACTAAGAGTTCGTCTATTCCACTGCACACAGCAAAATATCACCCAAGCACAGCAATGTTTCAAGTGTTGTGCCATGCGTTCGCGCCTTATTATTACTGGACATCCGAAAGCCTCACAAAGGCAAGGTACAAACGACTTGAAAAATAAGAATATATCATAACAAGAAATAAAAGATATGAATTATTGAAACAAATGTCTGTCTCATTACACACTTCCTTAATCAGAAGAATCTAAAACTTTTTTAATTCAGATGAAGTATATTTGAAAACTGAGATAATCTAAAGAGTAAAGAAAGTTCTAAGATAAATGTTTTTATAAATAAATTTTCTAAAATAGATAATAACACACTTCATAAATATAGTAAGCAATCTGAGGTGATAATCTTCATGACAAAACCTTAGGACATATAAGCAGATGATCTTCAAGTTTACAGGCATGTAACATGATGCGACATTCTGGACACGGATGAACTGTACAAAGATTGTAGCGGCAATCAATGCGGAAGCAATACGTACAATGCACGTGGTCATCAATATCAGTGGAATTCGTACATTCAAAATTGCATGAGATTGGTGCACTGAGCATTTCTTATTTCTGTTAACCAGAAACAGTTAATGCAGATACTAAACAACTTCTGCAAGTTTTACTCCCTGAAATTAAGATCTCAAAAAAAGCAACAAGTCTGTTTTTCAAATATTGATAAATCATAATTTTGACGTCAAAACGTTACGACTAAGTAAAAGATTAAAACCAATTAAATAAGATTTCCGATAACTACTCAATTTGCATATTTTGTCATACAAATATGCATGTATATCATGCTAATAACTTATTTACTCTAATTAAAGTTATAATCCTAATTAACCGCTGCACTCTTCTTCATAACTATTACTGCAATCTTAGTTACTGTTCTGTTCGTCTTCACACAGTTGTATTCCTCTCCTCCTTACAACGTTCAACTACTTTAATTCTGTAAAAAAAGTCTTATCTTTTCATAAATCTTTGCCTTCTTTTCATAATGCTGCATCTTTTTCTTTGTTTCCTTATCAGACATGTTGTTTTTCTATTCTTCCATGTCTTAATTCTCTCTTCTAATTGTGCCATCTAATCTAGTCTCAGTGAGTACAGTACATATATTACTAATTATCATTCTCTTGTTTCCACTGTAATCGTTGCTAGCAAAATTTTAGAAAAAAAAGAAGAATTATAGAATGCTAAAATGTAGCAATAAGTAATAGTCAGCAAATGAGATATAATTTTTGGATAGAAATAATTTGACAAAAAAAGAAAGCAAAAGCAAAAGCCAAAGCAAAAGCAGAAGCAAAAATGTAATTTTAGTTGTCACATAGCTCTAAATTTTAATTTCTATTAGAAAGTAAAGTATTTCATACAGTCTTACAGAATTTATTTTTACTTAGCAAAAATTATTTAAAGAAAGGAACTTAGGACTGTAATTGCACTGAGCAGTGCTTACCTACCGTAACATAATTTTCATAGGGAAGGAAGGGATTTTTGTGCTTTAAAATGACTGTAATGTAATAATTAATTATAGCTTAGACAAAAGATTGCATTCTCTTCTGTGGAAAGAAGTCATTCTTGAAGACAAGTAATTGTCGGAGAGCTTAGCTAACTGCAAAGATTAAGTGCTGCACTGACTGCACTGATCACTAAACTTTGTTCACTCTTTTTGCTTGCAAATGGCTGGTTGAAAGTTAAATTTACTTTGCTTAACTGTTTTGCAAGACTGAAAGTAAGAAAAAAAGCAAAATATAAATTGTTTGCTTTGGCAGTGTGCTTTTGAAGCTTTTTGTTTTCAGAAAGACTGCTTAAACTCAGAGAGAAACGATTAATCAAAGAGCTGAGTTCAAATGTTAACTAAAAATTGATAGCCATTTTGTTAAGATTCAGTCTTAAGACTAAAAGTCTTTACTTGACCAAATGTATTATTAATCTTCGAGAAATGTAATAAGATTCTAATATGCATCTCATTTTGCTTCGCTTTTCATACATTTGTAGTCGTTATTCAAAAAAATTTTCATATCAATTTTTGCAAATTTTTAGAAAGATCAAAATAACGTGGATTTAGAATTCGTTTGTTATGAATACACGTCTGTCATGAATCTATTATATTATTATATGCATTAAAACAGCTGTTTCTCAGGGGCTTTCAATGTGTTTCTTTCGCTAAATGAGAACGAATTCTGCAGAAGGATTCTAGTCGACCAATTGACAACACATTAATGGTTGCATAAGAGAAAAAATCTTTTCTCTCTTATAAAAAATTATTCAGTGACATGCTTTTTCAGGATAAAAAATTGCCAGATTTTATTGATTATTAGATTTAAAACACAAGTTTATTTTAAAAGAGTATGTTTATCGTACATAATATCACATTTTACTGGCTCTTTCCCGTGCTTGACGCTCCTTACGTAATTCTTTATGACTTTTTGGTGGTTCGGTACGCAGGGGTATTTGCTCAAATTTGCGGCGAGGCCGTGAGCTTGTAGCCGATTCATTGCTACGACTTTTTTGAGTCGCATTTAGTTTTTGAATCGAGCTAGGTCCCTGCTGACTGCTAGCAGCCGACAAGTACGAATCTTGTGCACTTTTGAATTCAACTGCTGACGGAATAATTTCCTGCTTTTGAGCATTTTGGCCATTTAATGAAGGCATAACCGACTGAACTGATTCCATTGGACTTCCATGACTGGAAATTTGATCGGGACCAGTCGTAAGATGGGAGCGAACTACTTTTCCAGAGTCACTGAGATTTGTTTTCACTTCTGTCGCTGCTGCTGTTGTGGCGACACCCGAAGTGTCTTTCTTCTCACTTTGGTAGGAACTTGTATCGCTGCTTTGTAGGATTCGCTCCGGATACCATTTTCGGTCTAATGATTGTGGTGTACTGGAATCCGTACTTTCCGTTCGGCTGAATATGGAGTCAAGTTGTGGAATGTTAAATGAGCCAACCGATGACACTACCATTCTTTTGGTACCTCTTAATGAGCTTGGTAGATTTACCGTTTCTGCATTTGAGATTGTGTATGCAGAGGATGGCATCAGATTGCTTTTCTCACTTGAAACATCTGCTAGACATTCCTGAAGTTGAGCACTCACTCATTAACTACACTTTTTTTCTTCATTTTTGCAATTGTCCATGAATTAATTATGTTAGCATTAAGAATAAATTTTAAACGAACTGAGAATTGAGCATATAATGAATCCATCAAGAAGATCTGAACTGTAGGCTTCAAGTCCGGTATTTCTACTGCTCTACGCATTATTTCTTGACGCTGAAAGTTTGGTAATTTGCATTATAATGATAAGAAAAAATTACCATTATTAGACGACAATTTTTATAAATGCTTCTAATTGCTTTGATTTTGAAGAAAATTTTTTTCAGAAAGCTCACTTTTTCAAAATTATTTCTTTCAGTTAAACAAAGCTTTTTTCTTGACTTTTTAATCCCACTATACATCATTTATCATGTTTTTTTTTGAAAAATTATCCAGCAAAATTTTCACTTCTCAATGTTTAAAGATTAATCAGAAAGCCATTTGTTTGATTTTCACTCGAAAACTAACGAACATGTCTGGCTATATTGATCGCTTTGAAGTTCACGTTATCAAGCAGTGACGAAGCTGCATAAAACTGATCCATGTTGTTTCGGAGCCAGTAAATAATTGCACCATAAGTTTCGATTACCCATTCAGGTTCTTGTAATTTCGGTGCAGAAGTTAGTGCATAAAGCATTTCGAAGGATAGCTGTATAAATTCACTTCAGAAGCATAATTTTTAAATTACAATTCAAGAAGCATGTAAAGAATTAAATTTCATAAAGTTATCTTCTTAACAATTTGAAGTAATTTATTTCGCAGAAAAAAAATTGAAATATTCAAAGCTTCCAAACTGTCTTATGAATCAGAGCTAATTTTGTCATAAAGTACTAAATTGCTGTGACCTTTTTAAATTCTGAATGGATAAGAATTTCATCAAATTTCATTGCTACAGCGTCGATTACAATGTTACGATACTGCGAACAGCTAAAAATATGATTGTGATAATGATTTCAGTTTACAATTATTAACTGTTAGTCTGAGGACTATAAATGTTACCAGTAATTACTTATTAAATATGTTTGTGCTCAAAAAATGTAACTGTAAAAAAAATGAAACTGACGGTGGTAAGCATGCAACAGCAACATACAACAAAGGAATTGCAGTTGATGACTTTTCTTTGATACGTGAAACCATTTCCTCGCAAATTAGACACACCAGTCCAGTAACCTTCAATTCACCGCGTAATTCATAATTTGAATGATCAAAGTTTTTATATTGCTGATTGATTATGCAAAAGTCTTTTCATTTTTTGAAAATTCTGAAACAGTGCTACTTAATTAGCTCTAATATTTTTTAAATTTCTAAATTTCGTTCTCTAAATTTGTTATTGTAATTTTTTCAAATTGATTATTGCACATACTACGTATTTTCTTTGCCTTCATAAATATTAGTTTGTATTGTCTTTAGATGAGTTTATTTACTAATCTTTAAAATTGTTTGTTGCAGTTTTTTAAATGCTAGAAGATAGCTAATTATGCTTACGTCAAGATCATTAGCAGCGCTTAAAATATTCTCCAATTCAGTTTCTAAAAATTTGATCTGTCCATTTTGAATGAAACATATGACATTATAAAGGCCAGCGTTGCTTAAATTTGGCATATCATTGAGATGTATTACAAGTTCCTTGTTTGAAGGTTGTTGTTGTTGCTTATAATGTTCTACCTAAACACTGACCACAGTTCCATACCAAGTTTTTGAGTTACACTTACTTTCATTTGAATTAATAAGGCATTAAAATTGTGAAAAAACATAAATAATGCTTCAATATCTATTATTACAATAATAAAAAGTAAAAAAGAATTGAGTCGTAAACTTTTTTGACTTATGCAATGTTCAAATTGCAATAACATGTAAAAATTACTAAAGAAGGATAAAAAGTTTTAATTTACTTCATTTCATCAAATGTGAATGATACAGTTTTTGTATGACAGAGACATTACTTTCTATTTTTATTATTAACTTATACAAATAAGCAAAAATCACTGAAAATACTACATCAGTAACTCACAATTTAAAAGAGTTTGAGTTACTGATGTAGTGATGTTCAAATTTATTTAAAGTTTAATTTAATTCTAAATAAAAAAAGTATGCTTGACAAATTTATATTTCTTGACTAATTTCTATCTCTGAATAAAAATAAAAGTTTGCTTTATTATTATTGCTCATTAATTAGAGCAAGATCAAACTTTAAGTTATACATTCAGATATTTCTGTAATATATTTAGACACTTTGGGTTACATATTCAAATATTTACTTGTGAGATTAATTTTTTGACTAGTTTTTTTAACCATCAGTTATATATTTTCCCTTGAGACTACTACTGTTTTGATATACCTGTGCCATAATTAATTTGCATAATACACTGGAAAATGCTGCAAGCAAAGATGCCGGTGCATTACATACATATCCATTTGCAAGCATCACTTTTGCATTACGCTTCAAGGGTCCGGACACGTACCAATTCAGATATGCGTTTGTTTCAAGTCGAGTCCAATTTAATTCATCCTTAATGAATTTTTTTAATGAAACTGTCATCCATTATATGATGCACACTTTTTGGTTTTTGCAAATGGAAACCAGTTGCTTGGTTGCTTGACAATAATTTTCGCATGCTTCATGTAGTGCAGAAGTGCAGAAGAAATATAACTGTATTAGTAGTGTGTAAGTTGAACTTTAAAATTTCTTCTCACTTTGGTTATAACTGTATTAAACTGCGTAAAGAGCAGAAGATAAAAGCATACTTATTCATAAACTAAAAATACATTAGTCAGAAATATCTAAAATTTCCGATAAATTTCCCACACACTTATTTTGTTTTTTGTAATTAGATAATTAGAAAGATAGAAGTATGAACAAAATGCAACTTCCATTCTTATATAGATCAAAATTACCTGAAGAAAAGACTTCCGAATCTCACCAGGCACAACCCATACTTCATCTAGAGCAAGCTGTTGATACATCCTAGGCTGATGCTCTTGTTGCGCAGACGACGACCACATCCGATGATAATCTGGCAACGAAATGAACCCACATACTTGAATTGCAAATAAATAACCCTCAGTCAGTGCTTTATGCAAATTTCTCAATGCAAATTATATTGACACTGAAAGAGTAATATTGTGCAAACAATCGAATTTCATATTGCTAAATAAAAAATAGTCCAGTTAATGATAATAGTCTGTTTGTTCTGGTGAGTTATGACTGCAAATTCAGATTTTGCTTAACTTTTGCCCTTTTGAATAACTGAAGATCATGATCTAGAAGCATTTGCATCGTTGTTAACCTAAAAACTTTTAAAACTAACCGAAGTTCGAGTATGGCATATTAGGTAAGTAATTTTTGATTGTAATCTTTCCCACTGTTTAATTTACATTCATAACTTTGAATTCAGTCAAATTATAGTAATGCATCACGTTTCCATCTTCAAAGCATTATCATAGTTTTCATAAAATATTTTCTTGCTGAAATTATGCCGTCGGAAATAACCAGCTTTTATATTAAAGTTGAGCAAGTTTTTTATTTAACAAAAGTCAACTAATATTTTGCAAGATTTAGTGAACAGATTAATTGAATATTAAATTTTAACTGTTTGTATTTTGCAAATATTTTAAAAGCTTTTGTTAATGCGACTGTATTTTTAATTTTTGAAAAAATGAAAACGAAAATATATTTTGAATGTTTTCTAAAATAGTATGAAAAAATGCATTAATGCTTTAAGTGGGAGTTTTTTACCAGTTTGAGTTAAATATATAAAAGCTTGGGATATTTTTGAAAAATTTGAAAGCAAAAAGTGAAAAAAGTAAAAATAAAATTGAAAAATTAGTCAAGGACCAACCATATTTGTGCTTCATCAAACAAATTGAAAAACCAAGCCAATTAAGGTTACTTTAATCGTTCTTACTTTTCATATTTTCAACCCTTACCACTATCAAGTCACTTTTGCGGAAATTTTCACCTATTTAGAACCCTTTTATTATTTGAATATTTTTTGCTTTTTAAATTCTCCAAACTAATTTGGAAAATTTCTCAGTTAGGCATTAAATTTTTGATTTCGTTTTCATTGCTCATTTCAACTACTTTCACAACTTATTTATTTAGACAAATTTTTATTTGGTTGAAAAAAAGAATTCAAATATATATTTCAAACATTCTACCACTCTGAAGTTACTCTTTGACCCTAAAAGTAGTCAATTTAAATGATTAAGCTTTGAATAATATAATCGCTTATGACCTTATTATGAATCAATTGTAGGATAAAATATTAATTTACTGCTAATTTGCTTGAGAAATTGGTAAAGCTTTACGTGAATGTTTCATTCTGATAATACTTTTTCTTTTTACATTATCTTAATATATTTTAATCTCAAAATAGAATAGATTTTTGTTTATCAATACTTCCAGAGATATGTTTGCATCTGTTGCTTGTCTACAGTACCACTCTCGATTATTACTAACCATGCTTACCGTGACGTTTCTGAGCTTGAATGTTGCTGCTGAACTGATGGTCATTGGAAAAACTGGAAAACACGATCTTGATACAACTAGATCATCTTTTGATCCGTTTTTTAAAAAACGATTAACTTTTTCTGATCTCATGAAGTTGGTTTTGAGGTGAATACTTATTTATTACTTTGTGAAAATCTGCAAGCAAAAAGGAAAAAAGTAAATGTAAAGTTGAAAAATATCACTTTTATATTAGGAAATGAAGAAAGCAGCAAAGTTTCAACAATAATTCTGCAAGTTTTCTGTAATAATATTTCTAGCGAACCTTCTCACTAACAGATTTAATTTTACGTTAATTCCAATATATGCAAATAATAAGTGAAAAAAATTTAATACATTGATAATTAGCAACGTTGCATTTTATTCACTTCTACAAATTTTTCAAAATATCTATTAGAAGTGGTTAGCAAAATATTAAGGAATCATATTACTGCAATTTGACGTCTTATTAATATCTGAACAATATTTATGTAATACATGAGTAGTGATAATTTTTAACATGAATAGAAAGTACTAAAGTGAATAACTTGTAATAAAAGTGGATTAACTGGAAAATTATATTTCAGCAAGCCAAGCTTCCAAGTTTACCCTCCGTTTACAAACTTAGACCGGTCTACACGAACTATTCGAGGCACAAATGTGGGGCAACGCTCGCTAGGAGATGCAATGGCTTCTGATTTCCACAACTGCTTTCTTTCGCCTGTTCAATGCATGCTTCCTATCAATAACATGTTTTAGAATAAAATAAAACATCTGTTATAGCTAGGCAAAAATGTCATTTACTTAACACTATACTTTAGAGCAAAGAATTGCATGCTATTGATATGTCATCGTATTTCATATAACATTATATTTAAATTCCTTTTAAGGTATGCAACATTTGAAAATTTGTCAACAAACTAATTTAATTTTGAGTGACAAATTTCGAACAAGACTAAGTGTAATTTAATAGTATCAATCACTTTCAAATGCATGAAAGTGATATAAACATAGGAAAAAAAATTAAGTATAAATTAAGTATATTAAATAAGTGTATAGAGTTTCTGAGTTTGCATACCAACTCCGTGTTTTTCTATAATAGCATCACGTTTTCAAGAAATTTTGACTTGCAACAACTTTGCACAAAAACAAGCTTAAAAACATTACTAAATATTATTCTAGTGTTTATTTTACCAAAAGTATAGTCAATAAATATTATATTGAATTTATGAAGGAAATAAAAAATAAAACAAGTCATTAGAATTCTTGATCTATATAACAGTTTAAACAGTCAAAGTTAAACAAAGATTAATAATAGTTGGAGCAAATAGTAGTGACCATGTAAAATATAATTTAATCCTATCCATTTCAATCCAGCCAAAAAGTTGAGCATGTTCAGCATTAAACGGAACAATTATTTGGGAATAAGCGTAATTAATGAACGTAACAAACACATTTATTTCTAAATTGTCAATATTCATTTTTTTACGCTCAGAATCACTTAAAATTATGAATGCAAGTTGAAGTTTGTTTTATAAGGTTTTACAACAAACATAATAATGGCAAGAAACACAAATATGCACAGTTTGCTCACGTGCGCGTAAATTGGTAATTCCTTGACTTATTAATGAGTTGGATTGCTAAATTACGCAAAGAAAATTAGATAATTTCAATAACGGTATAAAGCATTTTTGAAATGGCATCTGCTTGAAAATTATTCATAAATCTTAATCACCATCAGACTACAAAGACAAAATGCACAATTTTTCATTCCTATACAAGATATCCATTTATTCATTCATCTTATCATTGTTAACAGCAAAAAAATTGTAATTCTGATTACGAATTAAATATAATTAATCACGAATCAATGAATGTGAACAATGATTATAACTGATAGCTACGAAATTTTGATTTTTTTAGTGGTGTGTGCTTTTGTTTGTCACAATTACATTTCAAATTGACATGTCTTTCCTGTCAGAAATAATATTCCCCTCTGATTCCACTGCTGTTGTCGAAGACCCTTTCGTTCCTGACGAACCTGCCGTTGACTGCGAAGTTTGCGTGGTGACGCCTCCTGAACTATGCTCAGCGTTTTCCATTGCTTGCAATTCTTTCTGCATTTTCATCGCATAGTCGAACATGTTTGCATAATGCTGAAAACAATATTTTATTACTGACTTGTAAGGTGACACTCAATTACTTCAAAAATACATGATGAGAAGCTGACGAGATAGATAGCTTTTAATGGAAATTTAAAATCAAACCGAATCTCGCATAGCGTTGAATGCAGCATTTTCCTGCTCAGAACGTGTGTTCGTCATTTCTTCACTTTCCTTGAATTTCACTATTGTGGGTGCTGGTACTGGTGCTGGTGCTGGTGTTGGTGGTTCTGGCTGACATTTGGAATATACTTATCACATTTTCATTCAAGAAAGCTAGTTGCAAAGTTTTGAAAAGCAAATCTTTCTTCATAGCTTTGATTTTTTGATTGGTTTCTTATCACATTAAAATGAATTAGTAATTCCTGAAATGTCATTCTTAATCTTCTCTTGTTTTAATAATACAAATAATATGCATGAAAAAAAGTAGAATATTCTCCAAAAAATACACAAAACAAATGGCCCATGGTTCTCGCACGTGGTTGATACGTTTGTAACACATTTGATTCGTCAAAAAATGCTTTTCGAGCTCTAAAATTCTTTTTTTTCCAACAGATGTTTACAGAAATGATACTTGTTAATATTATAAAAGAGATATATTATTTTCTCATCTTTTTATTATTAAAGCAACAAGAGAAAATATTAGAATGAAACGCATCTAAAATTAAAGGAATTCTGCAATAAAATTATCATCAGAGAGCAACTGATAAATTGATAATAATAGTAAATTACTAATTGTTGTTCTGGAATAATTAAAGAGAGTATAATCAGTTATGCAAAATTGTGCCTTATTAATATGAAATAAAATCTTAAATAATATCGAAAAAATTAATTCATATTGAAGGACAGTAGCACATAGACCTTGTCAAAGCATTAGAATGTATGCTCATCCAAACATGTCCAAAGAATGCAAGGAAAACAGTGAACAAAGCAGCCAATGCTGATGTACTCTTTCCACATGCATACATAAATTGGCATAACTGACAAAACAACCCCATTGTCACCAGCACCAATAAACTTACTAGCAACCGTAACCTAAATTGTGATGTCATTCAAGTCTCCTTTTCTAGCTTTCACAAATATGCTCAGTAAATACCATCATTTTTCAAGTAATTTATCTCGATTCATATTTGTGACTTTCCTCAACTTATTGCTCAATGCTTTTTCAGATCAAAAATTACGAAAGTAATTCCCGAATATACTCTGCAACCTTACTGAAACTTTACTAAAGAATATTTAATCTTCTATGGCAAAATGCATCTGACAACAAATCCCAACAACTACACTTTCTGAATATACTACAATGATAATACGCTTTACCTAATAGTCGCTGCACACTTCTGACTGTGGTCAAAATTATTACTTCTATTGGAAGAATGTAACTGTGAAGCAACCGCACGCTTCACCATCTTCCGTTATCAAGTCCTGTTCAACCAATCTACTTTTGCCAATATCTTTTATTATTTTAAAGCAACCGCTCCTCAACACAACACTGATGATAACAACATTCGTTTTTTACAAGGCACTCTATTTCAAGCAAAGAGATATGCGAAAGTATTCACATTTATAGAAAGAGAAGAAAAAGGAAGGAGAGCTCAACTAATACACTCAATGTCACTAACAATATAAGATAAGAAATAATTCCAAATTCTTATTTCTGAGAATCAAACATTTCTTCATATGAAGCTTTTTAGATCAGAAAATAGTGAACAAAAAATGCGTGACGACATTTACTGATTTCTTTCATAGGATTAATAGTTTTCACCGTCCTAAAACCGATATTTTATCGTGTTTAAATGAAGCATCTCAGCACTGTTCTCTTATCTTTTCAAAATAATCTTCCATCATTACTTTTTTAACAGGACAGCTAATCAGTAATGGATTCTTATGTTAGAAATTTCGGATAGTTATTCTATACAATAATGGAAAGAAAACTGATCAAAATTTTCAATAAAAAATTTTTTTTTCTAATAATCCAAAAAGCCTGCCAAAGACTGCTGTATGGTGAGTGTAAATGCATCACAATGTTCTGCCTTTTTCGCATCCTAAAATGGCATAAACCTAAATTTTTTTTATTAGAGTTTACATTTACATGCTACATAAAATAATATTGATATATGTGATCATTGTTTGACAAAAATAGTGTCATCT
>UYYF01004402.1:52648-83186 GCA_900618365.1 Thelazia callipaeda
CAAATCTTAATTAAATTTTTGGTGAAATAAAACACACAGCTACCTAAAAAAATGATTAAGGCAGTGTTTTCATCTAATCTTAGTTAAGCAAATGTTTTATGTCAAATTTCAGGACAACATCCACAGAAATATTCTGTTCCGACAACACAAATAACTACTGAAAAAATACGAAGCTACAAAACGTACTGTATCACGAATTCGTGGCTAATAAAGTAATAAAGTGATACAATCAAATACATGCTTAATCACATCAAGACCTTATTTTGACATGGCAGAAAAAACCACTACAGATGATTTAAATAATGCAAACCTACCACTAATTTTTTAAGCGTTAAAACATTTCCCATGTTTTCGTGAAATGTATGAATTTTTGAGTTGAAGTTTGCTGCTTTATAATAAAATGTTGTTTTCCAGATCTGACTTAGTTTCTGGCGAGATTCAGTCATAATCTACGCTGTCTACGATGTGTACAGTCTGTTTCATGAAACAAATAATACAGTGTTGTAGCCAATATTTTTCCAGCAGAGTAAAGTAGTTGTACAAAAGGTTAAGTTCATTCTTATCGACTGATGAACTGATTATCTGACCGAAAAGTAGAGAAAATGTATAAAAGAAAAGAGAAGGAAAAATAAATGCAATTGCAGCAGATTAATGTTTCAAAAAAATAAAGCAACTTACCCATCAAGAAAACCTCAGCTAAGCGAATGAAAATTTCATTGGGTATTGCAAAAGCGTGATACAAAGTGGGTCTTTCGACCATTACTAATAAAGTCCAGAACAATGAAAGTCGCACTATAATTAAGTCCTCTGCAGTTGATTTCCTTAAAAAACTGGCTAAACAGATGTTAAAATTTTCAATTTTAAAAAAAAGGTATTGTATACTGCACTAAATTTTTCCATTTTTCTTTTTTTTCGTAAAAAGCTTCTGCTAAATTTAGTAACATATTTATATGACTGAATTTAATTTCACAGAAGAATGAAAAAAAAAGTAATAAATTGAGGTGTCAGAAATTAATCACTCCTTATTAAATTATATGACAAATAAATGCACTACGTAATTTGAATCGATGAAAACGAACACGTTACGAAGATAATGTTTGAACTTAATAAAAAATATGACCAACTATCTTAAGCAATAAAAACAGATTTCATATTTGTACCCGTCTTTTTGTATCACATCCAAAACTCTACGAAGTGGAGCCAACATCCAAGATCCATTCACAAATGGATTTATACCCTGGGCGAACTGAACTGATATACTGCTTTCATTTTTCCTGAAATCAAAAACATCTATTTATAAGATATCCAAAAATATAGTAAGTGGGATAAACTCACTCCTGTTCCAAAAAGAGGCCTTTAATTGCATTTAAATTTGCTCGTGCTTTTTCTATGAGATCATCATGGCCATCGTAATTCCTGCAATTTCTTAGAGTTCACAGATAACCGAATTTTCAAACAGTAAATTTTTGACACAACAATTCTGATATGAAACTATAAATAGGAGAAAACTAGAAACTTACTTCGGTGGAATCCGTAAATTATCGAATAACTTCAATATGTTTTGTTGCTGTCGCGGAATTATTGCACGCAAGCATTTCTGCGCTATATCTAGTTGAACAACATCCTAAAAACACTTTTTTTTCAGGGTGTAGCAAAAGCGAGAACATGAAATCTCATCAATTTTGCATAGAGCAGAACAGATCATTTAATATCAGCAATTTTTAAGATCAAATAAGTTTTCACAATTTGAAAACGCTTATTCGCAATTAAAATAAATAATTTTGAAATGAGGCTGCAATATCAATTTACAAATTTTTTTAATTAGCAAAATGACAGTTATGTTTCTTATATCACAAAATTAAACAATTAGTGCAAAGAATAATTTATTATAGAATTAAAAAAAATTACAGATTCTCTCGCTACAAACTGAAGTAGCCTGTTCAGTTAACAACCGATTCAGTAGTAGCATCGAATTAAAATAAGAACAAAAGAATTACCGCAGCCAATCGAATTGCATTGGCATTAGTTTCTAGATCACAGTAGGACTCCTGATTGCATTCCTTCACATTAAATACTTCTAACTCCTTTATTTTGTGAGTAATGTTTTCATTTTCATTAATCACATCTGCACTCGCACCGTCTATTGAAACACTCGCTTTACTTATTTGCTCATCTAAAACCATAGCAATATGATCTCGTAGGGATCATAATATCAAAGAGATTTGGTGCAAGTCTCTGCATTATATCAAATAAAACTCCTAGCTATATTTGCAATTCAACATTTTTTAAAGTAATACTCTACTTTTCTTTTTTCATAATTCCAATCAATTCTAATGTATATCACAACAAAATATCTACTGCCTTCAGTCAAATACTATTTTTATATTCTTTGAAAGTTACATCCATATTGCTCTCGTCATACTATAGTAATTAAATTCTACAAATTCCAAATCCAAATCCTTTACGAATCCTCATCTTTTGTAATACTAATTACAGTTAACAACGCTTTCAGAAGTCCATAACTTGAATTTGAAATAATTCATACAATGATCTATATTACAAGCACATAATTTGTATGTCTCAAATACTAGATCTACTTTAAAGAACAATATCATATCATCACTTTTCTAAAATACTGTGGTGAAAAATGAATCACAATGAAACCTTGCAAAATTCTCTGTGCTTTTTGTTGCCCAAACTTTTTTGCTCGTTTCTTTAAAAAATCGATTACTCCTGGGTCTGAAAACAAAAATCGTGCATTAATTTTACTTTATTGACTTCAAACTTCCTTATTTCTAAAAAGCAGTTTTGTTTTTATCTGTGTTTAATAATAACAATAACTAATAACTAATAACCAAAACGTTCTAATATTTCTTGTTTGGCCTTTTCAATCTCATGTATGCTCATTTCCTCAATCCTCTTTTTGTTCGCCATCTCTATTTCTTCATCAACATGATCAAGTACTGACGAGCCATCAGTAACCGAGCACACTAAAGATTCACCCATATCAAGATCTACAAAAAAAAAATACACATGTATTACTTGTCTGCTGATACATGTTGCACATCAACATGAACAAGTGCAAAAACATTTCAGATAAAACACACACATAATAATTACCCTTATCAGATTTATGACCATGGATTGCATCATATCCCATAGCAAACAAACTTCTTCCGTCTTCGAGTAAAGTTTTTTCAAAATTATTAGAGCCACTGTAGTACCTAAACAATGAATAACTAAATGAATTTCTTCGGGGAAATTACAAACTAAATACAAGGGATCAACTAAAATTAAATACTGATTACCCTGACAAATCCAAGACACTTGGAAAACCTTCATCCTTGGCATCTTCATGATTTATAAGACTCGAACACTCATATGGTTGCCCAAAACTGTACAGCAAATCTATGTTTCGTTCCTAGAAGATTTACATTGATGTAGCAAAACTAATTATTTAAAAACAGTCAAAAAAACTGCCCTCGTCATTTACAAGTAAATGAAGCTTTGAAAGTTTGTATGAATTCCTTTTTTCATAAGAAAAAGCACATAACATTTTATCTGGAAACCGAAAATGATCTAAACACCTGTATGGCGATTTCCATTACGTCTGCTTTCTGTTCTTGCAGTAAAGCGTCAAGATCCAGGCAAAAACGACCTGACTGTTTGCTTATTTCATAAGATTCCTCAACACAAGACCTGGTAAAATCCACACTTCCATCAAGTTTACCCACTGATTTACCGTGCTTTCTTAAAGTGCTATCAAACATCTAAAACAAATGAGTATTTAGGATAATCACAGGACATAAACTACACTGAAATAAAATATTGCATTTGAAGGCCCAATACTACCTGATAAAAGTTTTAAGATTAAAAAAACCCTTTCGAAAAACAAAATAAAGGAATATTTTCGGTAATTTCAATTCTGAATTCTTTTGGAATCAATGGAAAAGGATAATGAAATGGCAAGATTTATCGAAAAGTATTAAATTGGCTTAAACATCACTATTTTGCTTGAAGTAGCGAATAATGGTTGTAAGCAACTACAGTTTTCACCAGTTTTATATTCCATTCCTTGCTGATTATTCATTAGACAATAGTCATTAAATTAATTAGGGATTAACTTCAATGCACAGAAAAATATACTTTACATATAAATCAATTTCTAGAAAAATAAATAGAGTACCTTTTCTTGCATATGCAGTAAATCCTCTTCGGTATCATGCGCATTCGGACGTATTAAGTTCAATTCACTATCCATCTTATACTTATTTCATCAGTAAAAAAACCTGAAAAGATGACAACATGTTAGCAATTCGAAGGAGAGTTGCAGTTGTGAGCAAAGACTTATTTTATATGTTCCAGTAGTTTTTGTGCTCTCCAAAATTTCAAAAAATATCAAATGTCGCAAATCGTTCAATTTTCCTGCTTTGAAAGAGAACATGACAAATGAAGAGAGATTGAGAAAAAATAATTAGACAAAACAATGTATGGATTACAAGAAAGAATGAGCGTAAGATAAGGAACAGTGCTACTTGTGAAAGGAAAGATTGGGAGCATTGGTTAAAACTTGCTTCATGCTAGCAGGGAGTAGAGCGGACTTGTAGAATATTATGCTTTGAAGATGCGGTAGCTTGAGTTACGGAAACACGAGGCGTTTCTCAAGATGGCATGGGTATTTGCATAATCTTTGGCGCCATGTCGGAGCTCTTCTTCAACTTGTATTTAATCGTTCTATGCAATACTGTTCCTCTAATGTTATTGTAATTTTTTTTAATCGTCATAGAAAAGTATTTTAATTTTCAGATTGTTTTAATTTGTTTGCTCATTTCTGTACGATGACAATAGTCGAAGAATTGATTTCGAAGACTGAAAAGGCGATAAAAGAATTTGATGGGTGTTTTCAGCAAAATAATATTCAAAAAGACACTTTTTATGATCATCTTTCATCTTCAGTAAAGAAGAGCATTACTTTTATTGATGAAATTCATGACAAACCTGTAACTGTCCAAATGATTACAGGCGCAACAACAGGATGGCAAGTTTATCCTAATATCTTATTCACTTTTCTTGAATATTAATGGCCTTTACCATCAGTTATAAACTAACTGTTAGTGAATATACATTTTCAGCTGTTAATTTGTAACATAAGCAAATATGTGTAAGAACATTAATTGTATTTGTTTGAATGCAGCGGTTAAAATAACGAAACGTGTTCTTCCTATCATAATGCTTAGTTTTCTACAGCTGGATATGTTTCGTTCTCTGAGAAAATATTCGTTCAGTGAACGGTGCTCATGAAGTGTGTGGAGCAGCTGAAATTAACTCTGCGTGTGAAATGTTAACTTTTTTAATCAAAAATGAACATTAAGCAACTATGATTATTGCGAGAGAAAGCATTTATTACTTTTCGATGCAGTGTCACCTAACATTTTAAAATGAAATTTACAGGATAACAGGATATTTGTTCACGAAAAGCAGCAAATTAGTGGCTGGAGTTCTTGGATGCTCATTAATTTTACTTCAGGTTTTCTATTTCCAGTCATCAAATTTCGATACATCAGGTTATATTAGTGCGCAAATACTCTTGTCTTCTAAAATTTACAAAGGTTACGAAATCAAGGTCGCATACTAATACTCAACTAGATGTCAAAAATTTCTCATAAAGTCATGTAACAGTAGTCAAACAACTTGTTATTAATCATTATTCATTTTCATGCTCATGTATCTTTTGCATGCTTTCATTTAATGTTCATAATTTGTTTCTATTTGTTGTTCTTGGTGTCATTTTTGATTATATTTTATCAGTTTACGTTTATATGGTTTTCGAAGCGTAAGTTAACTCAGTTCTAAATAGGCATAATTTTGTTGATGTGTTTCTAGAAGTATTCTGTATTATTAGTATCACTACCATCAGTGTGATGCATGGAATCTGGGAACAGGCTGCTAACATAATTGCAGCTAGCAAACCATATTTTTGTTATCTGTCATTACTTATTGGTTTTTATGCTGCTAAATGTTTTCTTTGTTCATTAGTACCGGGGCCACAACATCGATCAAAACTCAACTTACGGAATCGTACTGTATTAATCACTGGTGCTAGTTCAGGTCTCGGGAGAGAATTAGCTTTTTGTTTTTACCGAAGAGGAGCAAAATTAATTTTAACAGCACGAAGTATTGATAAACTGAAAGGACTCTGCCAAGAGTTGAAATCATTACCGGGTGTAGATAATGGTAATGAACCAGTTTATAAATATTTGGATGTCAGTGAGCCGAATGGTGTCGTAGAACTTGTCTCGGTTGCCAACAACAACAAAATTGATGTTTTGGTCAACAATGCTGGTTTAAGTATGCGAGGAAGTTGCAGGAATACAACTATGAATGTTCATAGACAAGTTAATTTTTTTTCTATTTCGGGGACTTTGCTTCATTTAATTTTTCACTAACTGCTACTAGAGACCTCTGCAAATATTTCGTTTTAAAACAAAATCTCTTTGATATAAAAATAAGTTTATTTCTAGATTTAGCAACAACTTATTTAGTAAAATATCTAGCGATCTTATAAAGTTGATGCACGTTCAAGACTGTTAGAGCCAGCTTTTCGCAAATGCCGTTGTTTTCGAATTTTTCACGCGAATTTAACCACTTCAGTATACTTTGGTCCTCATTTTTGTTGATAATATACTAAAGTATGTTCGCCGAAGGTAATGGAGGTAAATTACTTTGGCCATGTAGCCGTAACTAGTGCACTACTGGATTATATTCCGGAAGATGGGGCAATAGTGTATATAAGCAGTTTACAGGGCCGCATTGCTGTGCCATTTCGAAGCTCGTATTCCGCTAGTAAACATGCTGCACAGGTTTACTTTCAGTACTCTTTTATCAAATCTATGCCGTGGATATGATACATATTAGCTTGTTTCAAGTTAAAAAAGAAGGGAAAAAACGTGTATTCTAGGCATTTTTTGATTGCTTACGGACCGAAGAACGTTTTAACACACAGATTCTTGTTGTAAGCGCAGCTTACATCAACACTGGTTTTGGCCATAATGCACTTAAAACAGATGGTACACCAATGAATATTGATGATTCGAATCAATTGAAAGGCTTTCATCCAAATTATGCAGCTGAATGTATTGTGAATGCACTAGTAAATCGAAAAACGGAATTGGTGCTTGCACCACTATATTATCGTTTGGCTATATTTCTGCGCTGGTTCTTTCCTAATCTCTTTTTTTATATTATGTTTCAAAGAGGTCGTAGAAGTGAAGTAGTTAAAAAAAAGTGAAATGTACATATGGGCTCTATTTGTTTGTGGGAAGTTTTCAGTTTCTGATTCAATGTTTACTTGAAAAGAGGTTTAAAAAATAGAAAAACATTTTTCTTATTTTTCATTCAGTTTTGTTAAAAAAATTTTGTTTTCTGTGAACCAAGAATTGTTTCTCAAATGTTTCTAGATGTCGAACAAACAGTTATCGCTTGTATAACATGTCATTATTTTTCCTAATTATTATCTGTTCTGCACCATAAAAAGAGACACGAAATATTCTGAAAATCTATGAAGTTTTTAACAGTTTTAATAGAATGATTTATATGGCTTTTCTTGAATTCTTTTATGTACAGAGAAGTTTCTTTAATTGACATCTACATCTTTTATTCTGCATGTATTATTTTTAGGCTTTAGTTAAAATTGTAAGCTATGAGGGTGTGCTCATTAAATTCATTCACGTAAATTTGCATATTTGATTTTTTTCATTCAAACTATGAATAACGCTTGATCCTCTTCACTTTTCTCATCACTGATTTTTTGTGGAGACATTGATTATAGATTAGTAATGACTTTTTTCACATAAAATATTGCTGTTACATGACTTGATGTCTTTATTTTTCCAGTGTAGAGAATGAAAGCTAGTGCAATAAAATAAGTTTATGGTTGGTAATTTTACTATATTTTACACCGGGCAAAATTCATCGCATTTAATGTAAATCAGAAATAATTAACAAATGGTAAGAAGTGAGGCAGAATGCTGGTCGCAGTCAGTAAGGTCATCATAACAATACATTCAATTTCAGCTGTGTGATTCTCGGGGTTACATTAAATTCAATCGACCTAGGTTGCAGCGTGATTTTGAACGAATACGAAAGGGTCTAGAACGTGTAACTGGAGATAGAAATGTGCCAAAGGCGAAGGTTAGACTTGTTTTAGTGAAAACGTTCATTGTTTAACTATTCAATCTTACTTTTGTGTAGAGCCTCGTAAAAAGTTTCAGACTTGAAGTCAGACTGTTTTGAATTGGTTTTGAATATTGTAGGTGAACGACTTTTTTCGAAGAAGCTCATATTTATTGGGGAGTTATGTAGCTGGATGCCTGCTTGGATACACATTTGGATAAGTGAAGTTTCGTAAAATCGAGTATTTTTCTTGTCGATTTTGAAAATCATTATTAAATTTTTTCGAAAAGAATACTTTTCAAATATATTCTTTTGTATCATATCCCTTTAAAAATACGGGAATAGCACTCACATAGGTTGGGATTTCATGTTATTCATTTCCTTCTCATGATATATAGTTATGATCTCTTAGTTTTTAATTTTCGTTCGTTTATCTCAAAAAGAAAATTACTAACATATTTACAACACATGTAAGAATACTTTGCTGCCTCAAATTTCTTAATGTTTATGCATCAACTACTGATTTTTATAATTCTTCATTCAAGTACTACAGTGTTAATTTTTTCACTTTGTAAATAAACATTATTATGCTAATTGTTTGTGAATAAATTTGACATTAACAGAGACCAAAATCAAATTTTTCATTAGCTAGCAATAACCGCACATTTTTTCACAATATCTTTGAGAAAAATATGGATACTTGTAGCAGTCAGCACTCGTACAGTACTGATTTTCATCACGGCATGGACCTGAAAGAAGAACATGTCTACTTTGAGTTTTTTATGGAGTAAGTCAAGTCAGTGGATTCGAAGTGAAGTGTAATAGTTATGACGTTTCTTCTTTTAAACAGGTAGAAAAAGAGCTTGTTATAAATTTAGTGTTAGTGAGGTTATACTTAAATGTATGTACCTTTTCTACCGGGAAATCTGGTTTTGGTTCCTGAAGGTTGTTTTGTGGTTGATTGAAGTTCATTTCCTGAGGATGAAAGTAGTCTCTCAGATGAACGATAACGAGATTCATCTTTTGTGGTAGCAGTTACTCGGTTTTTAGTATGCACTGAATGACTTGTAGCAGAACCTCTCTCAGTGGTGTCACGAGTATCATCAAGAGTAATAGTACCGTCCTCATCAGGAATATCTACCGATGGTTGTCTCAGATCAATTAATGATCCCTTCGGATCTACTTTTTCACAAAATCCGCAAGTTTTTGCACACTTCATACGTGCCGTATATGGTCGATCTAAGCAAGTTTGTTGCGAGCAGTGTGGATCACTATCTTTGCACTGTTCATCATTTGCCAAAGATTTACCTTCTAAAAAATTGCATTACATCGAATAAAGCTGCCAATATTTAATAATTTCTTATTATTTCTGTTAGTATATGCTAATGATATGATTTAAGATTTGTGGTATGAATGTAACTTATACTTTTGATTATTATTCATTTAACTTCTTCATTTACTTCAACTACTAATTATATACAATTTTTGATAATTATTCATATTGATATCTGTTACATTTAATTTTTTATAATATTGGTTATATGATTAAAACTTTAAAAAGAACTTGCGAACTTTTTTGCAAATTGTCGTCTGGAATTAGTTCAATTTTATCATTTTTTTTATTGTGCGTTAACGAATCTAATACATTCAATTCTCTTCGATTATCGGTACTCTGAACTGATCCTTTATTACAAAATCCGCATGTTTTTGCACATCGTGCTTTAGCAGTATACGGAAAATCTTTGCATGTTTGTTGATTGCAGTCAAAGTTCAGATCAACGCATTCAATCTCTTTACCTGAAAATAAAAATAACTGAATGAATACCTTTTGGCAGCATTTAAAAGTTTATTGTAAGGATTTTTTTTGTATAAATGCCATAAAATCGAGTTATTTTCGAATTGATTGCTCACTGTAAAACTTGAAATTATTTACAAATTTGTGATAATATATCGTTTTACTACAATAAATTCATCTTCACGTAAATAAAATGAAATATCTTGCGTGTTAATGCGCTTGCAAAGCAGAATCAGACGAGAAGGGATATATAGCTCAAGTTTTGCTTGCTAAAAATCTATATATAAATAATATTCAAACTGTTTGAACAAAATTTAAGATGATTTCCAGCTACTTCTGATAGCTGTAATCAATTCACAATTTGAGAAAGGTTTCATATAATTTAAATTTCGGAAAACTTCTTACACACAGCAGTACCAGCTAGTTGCATTCATGCTTGACTAATAATATGTTATGTAGCAAAGGAGTCTTCATCTCACTAAAATGTACTCATTCTTTTAACAAAAGTATTCTTATTAGTTAGGCACATTTTTACTTATTTTTGTCTTGGGAAGAGTCTAGTAATAAGGTGAAATTATGGTACTTTGAGAAATAAATACCTTTAGAGAGAATGCCTATGTTACCAGATGAACTGTGACCTTCAAATGCAGTAGAATGATGTGTACTTCTGCTACTACCCATGTTACCTTTTGCTGCATCTCCACCAAAATTGCTATAACCACCACTAGAAGAATGCCGACTTGGTGATGAGGGAGTTAACGATGTCAACAAAGTAGTAGCACCAGAGCTACAGAATCCGCAAGTTTTAGCGCATTTAATTTTAGATGTGTAAGGATACATGTTGCATGTTTCTTTGGTGCAGTCAAAGTCCAAATCGACGCATTCCAATTCTTTTTCTTCAAATCAGAAAAAAATTAAGGCATTTAAGCACAAATTTTCTTCGTATTTAAAAATTACTCATTTGGCTATTAAGAAAAATTAGAAAACTAATCACATTAATTTTTAAACTTTTTTCAGTGCAGTTTTTTCGTAAAGTTATTGAAGTTCGCAATTCTTGTAAGTTAAAAATGATCATGCCATCATGTTCTATATGAATACATTGCTTTGTAAGACAAGCAGTGAAATTTTTTGATCATTTCTGAATCGAAAATAATGAACTCACAAGGCTCCTTTGCAAAAATATTCATATACGTGCGTATTCATTTACGAATATTACGTATACGTGATATTTGTATGCGTAATATTGCTTACTTAATGTATATATCTTTGATATCTAAACCTGAATATCTATTAAAAAAATAGAATATTGCTAACGTTTATGTTCGCTATTTAAAAGCAAGAATTTTAAGCGAGAGTGCTATAATCTTAGAATGATTGGTTAGATGTTTTTGCAAAAAGTTCATTGCTTTTATCCTTTTTTTGTATCTATCTAAGAAGAGATGAATATCTTTAGATCACCTTTGCTAAGTCTTGTAGAATGATACGAAGAGCTTTTGCTGCTTGTACTACTTCCCGTTGTTTTCCCCAAACTGTTAAGATTGGAAGAAGCATGATGACTAGATGATGCCGTATAAGTACTAGAAGTCATGATTGAGGAAGAGTCAGATTTACAGAATCCACAAGTCTTCGCACACAGATCTTTAGCAGTCAGTGGGTAGTTACGGCATATTTCAGCTGTACAGTCATGATTTTTGTCAATACAGGGAGAAGATTGACTGTATTCTGAAACATTTATCATGCTTGCTCGAGAATTTTGTTCCTTAATGTTCAAAAGTCAGCACAATTTTTGATGCTGAAAAAGAGCATCAGAAAGAGCACCTTTGGCAGAACATTTGATTTTGTGACCTCATTAATTCAAATAGGTTTATTTAGGCTCAACATTTTGAATTTATATCGAAAATTTCAAATGAATCCATCACTATTAGAAAACGATTAATTACCAATAAAATCATAAATGATATTTAATTCAAGTTATCATCTAATTAAATCTCATTTATATGATCAAACAAGTTAGTAAAATGGTTATACTATTAATCTTTTTCAATTTCTATGCATTATTTCTTCAAGACAATTGCCAATATGTTGAACTGATTTTTGATTTTAATTTATATGAGTTTTATTAAAAAGCATGTGATGATTTTTAAACTGATCTGTACCTGATCCACACAAACCACATGTTTTAGCACAATTAGTTCGAGCGAATTCCGGGAATTTAGAGCAAGTGTTTTTGGTACAAGATTTTGCCTTATCAAAACACCCTAAAAAAGATTACTAATTTACTCTTAAGCACTGAGCATTGAAAGACAAATGTTAAATTTATGAGTAAAATTGATTGTTTTATAACATTTTTGATCAGTTTTTCAAAGTATTATTATTTTTTACACATTTTACAAAAAAAGAATGATACCATATTATTATTTTGTACACATTTGGATAAAGCAAATTCTGAATATAATTTATTGTTTGAAAATGCTTTTAACTGAAAAAAAGATGATGATACCAGTATCGGTTGCTTTGCAAGTCTCAATTAGTAACCATAGGAATATTGGCCAAAGCATTTTCGTTGGCTAGAATACAGAATAAGTTTTTGATGTCAACTAAATTTTGATCATTCAAACGACAAACACAAAGTTTGAATCAAAATTATAGCTTCACAAGTAATATTATCAATTTAACACAAAAAAATCAAAATATTTTATTCATTTCTATAACAAAAGTATTTGATTTAACATTAAATTCATTAACAAATTGATAAAAATTTCACTACAATTGATAAGAATTTAAAATTTATAGAAGAAAATTTTCACATGGCTTAGAAATAACTTGCCGTAAGAAGGTGAAAGCTAGAATCAAAAGTAGGAAAGTAGTTGTGAGACAGATTTGAAGCACTGAAATAAACATGAATGATTTATACTTGAAGTTTCTAATTGATACAAGTGAAAAAGTTCAATAAATCATTTTTTGCTTTTAAGCAATTGAAAATGCTTTATCACGAGTTTGCAAAAAGAGTTTTAAAAGTTTTATTTTTTTCTGTTTTTAAAGTTTGAAAGTTTTTCGTACATAACTTTTAGCATTTTTGACCATTGAATAATATCCAAATGTATTTGTTTATCAGATTCGAAAGCTTATGATCATAATTTTAAGTATTATTCTTCGTAGTTCAGCACAAATAAGGTATGTAAAAACATCAGAGTAGATAATTTTTAGAAAGTATTTTGGATTAACAAAACTTGAACGACAATAACAAATCCAATTTAAAGTTAAAAAATAATGTTTTTTTAGCAATTTCAACTGATAATATTGGTGAATAGTATTCGGAGAAAATAAAATACAATAAGTAAATACATATTTATTAGACTAAAGTCATATTTTTATTTAAATGCTGAATTCGGATTCAAATCAAATTAATTTGAATTTTAAATACATGAGCAATGGATAAAAGTGTTACAAGTAATTAATACTCATGTTCAAAATTTTTAAATACGTGAAAATTAAACTATATGATATTTATCGCATTGCATTCAGAAATGCCAAAGTATTTTTTGGAAGAATCCGCACTGCGACTAAAGAAATCTGACAGAGCTTTCTAAAGATTATTATTTGCTATGAAAGAAAAAATAATTTGCTTTTTTCGGGCTAAAAAATAATTATTTTTTGTATTTGATAAAAAAAATTAAGTATATTGTTAAAATTAATTTCGATCTACGCAATAATTTGGATAATTTATGAAATATTTTTAATAACTATTCAAAATTTGCTAAAATAAAATAGCCTTTTTACCAATTTTCTATTGTAGTTATAGAATTAATTGCTTAAAAGTGACTTGAAAGACAGATCACTAAAAATTCTTCCTGAAACTTTTTATTTGTACGTTTACTACAGTATACAAACTACAAGTTTTGCAAAATCCAACAATTTTAAACCAAAAATTATTACACAATTTTACCAGTGGCTTATAAATAAATGTTTTTCAAAATGTTATTAAATACGTTAAAATTCATTCAAACTTACTAATAAATAACTTTAGAATCATAATTTTTGGATAGTCTTTTAAATTTTTTTGCAAACAGTTCAAAGGTTAGATTAACAAAGTTTATAAAATTGATAATTTTTGATTACTGCAAGAATACCTGCGATACAAGACCGTAGTGAAATCTTTGAATTGTAAACTGTTCTTCCCAAAACTTTTTGTTTGTATATTTACTACAATTTTTGAATTAAAAGTAATTTTAAAAAAAAATGTGAATAATAAATACCAAAAAGGAGAAATTAGATAAAATTAAAGCTTTTTTCACAAAAACTTCAAAAAAGATTGAATTTACTAAAAATTTTTGCAGCAACAAATAACAAAGACTTTTTACAAAAAACAAAAATTGCAGTTGCTAAGATTAATTGCTTTTCCCTCCAATCAACACTACTTCTCATACTGCAATGTTATATTTTTTATTTCTCTCTCCTAAAATACTTAATCTTTTAGCAACTTTTATTTTTAAATTCAAAACAAGAAAAAAAGTAAAGCAATTATCAAATATCTAATTTTTTAAATCAGACGCAGGCATAAAATTCTCTTAAAATTACTTTTAAACAATCAATATTTAAAAAGAGATATCAAAAAATTCAAAATTAAATAAAACTCCACTACCATTAATTTTTAGCAGTCTACTAACATTGACATTGTGAATCTACTCGATGCAGAATAGAATAAACTTGTTTATTTAATCATCAACATATTTGATCATTAGCGAGATTTACAGCTAATATTAAATTTGAATAATTTGGAAATGGAATAAAATTTCAATTTCATGTATTCAAAATTCGATAAAAATGTGCAACAAAAATGAGCATATAAAAATTGATGTAGCAATTCATTTAAAGCAATTGGAATGATTATTTGACTAAATCGTTCGCTGCTTTACTTTTTACAAAGTATTTATTATTCAGCTTTTTTCATGTCGCTGCTGAGTAATCATTTTTAAGGTCATAAAGTTGAAAGCAGTAAAGAGCTTTTTTAGGTGAGAAATTGAATAAAACAGATAGTAATTAAATAATTACAAAAATTTCGTCTTAGAAACTCATAAATGAAAATTAAAATTTGAAATGAATTTTTTTTAGTCAGGCATTTCAGGTTAATATTGCATGAATTAGGCATGAGCGAAACTAAAGAAAGTGGAAGTAATACAGATTCGATATCAAAAATTTTTTCAACTTCTGGCTTAACTCTCATTGCTAAGAATGATCAAATTAAAAAGAGAATTCCAAAATGGTTAATTCATTGTAATAATTGCAATCGACCGGTTACTATCAAGCAGGCATCAAAAGTATTTTACTTTTATTCATTTATTTATTGTTTACTTATCTTTCTGAATATGTAACAATTTTAAGGAATTTAGAAGTAGCTCAAGTTTAGTTATGCGCAATAGAGCCTTCAATGATTGACTGCATTGGAGAGGATAATTAAAAAGTTAGAGTTGATTACTTTATTCAGTTGAACTAAAGTATAAATGCTTTTAAAAAGTTATTACAAAGTTAATACAAAGTAAAGTGTGTATAGTACCTCAAGCTGTTGAAGAATTTTTTTCTTTATTTTTCTAATTCTCTAATTAAATGTTTCATCCATTTAACTAAAGCTATAAATTTGTGAATTTTTTTGCAGCGTAATGTGATTCGAGCATTAAATAAGATATGGCATCGGCAACATTTCACGTGTATTCGATGTCACTGTTTAGTTGGATACGACGGCCGTTCTTATCGAGAGTCACGCACGCATAGCAATTTCCCGATATGTATTGATTGCTATATGGAGGAATACCACCCTAAATGCAATGGTTAGATAGATAATCATTAAGGTCTGATAAAGTTAACTAATCTATACTGGATTGTTCTATCTGCTTCCTTCAACTGATGAAAAAGTTTTATTTTACAAACGAGTTTTTGCAGTATGTAATAAAGCTTTACGTGAGACGTACGTACGAGCAATGAATAAGTTATGGCATCGATGCTGCTTTACCTGTACAAAATGTCATTCACCTTTTCAAAGTAATCAATTACTGACGCTGTTAATTAAATTAAAACGAACCAAATGTATAAAACAAAATATGCCAAAATTTATTTCGTTTTATTTCACTTTTGTAATGGGAGTTAGTTAGAATATTTATAGCATTCTACATTCCAATGTGATTACTGTAAAAGTAAGACTATATGCATCTGTCAATTTTAAGCGGAAAATTAATCGCATAATTTGTTACTACATTTGTTTTTTATCAAAATTTATCTCTTGACAAGAATAGTCAGACTGTGCTAATTAGATATAAAAAATTCTCACTTGACTGTGCTAAATTTTAATCTAATTAAAATAAATGCCTTGTTCAGACGGTGAATATTTTATTTACAATGGTAGCCCATATGATATTGATTGCTATTATCTGACAAAATATGAAAGTTGTTTAACTCCAATGCCACTTTCGCAGGGAATTCCCAACGATTATAATGAAACACCATCAGGTTTTGCTAACCTTCTACCTAGCTTATTTCCGTTCTACAGTTAGTTACAGAATCTTACCAAATACAGTGCTACTAATTTGTAAGATTTTTTGATCTACTGTTTTTACTCCTTTTTTATATACTTGAAATAAACAAATTCCCCAAAATATGGTAGCAAAAAGTAGAATTCCTTTTGATTTTAATGCAGTTTTTTGCAACTGAGTATGCGTTGATTACTGCAGTTATAAGAGATTCATAAATTGCAACGGACATCTTGCTTAGATGGAAAAGATATAATAAAACTGGAATTTTGAATAATTCGATATTGATTACTGAAATACTGAAAGTTTATTAATCTTAAGCTGAAAACATTAACCAAAAGCCTGCTGACGAGACAGCAGAAAAATCGGGACTGAAATCAGATGATTCTAATCAATCCAGTCTCGATTCTCAAACTTCGACCTCATCACAAAGTATAACAGAGGGAAGCGCTAGAAATAGTCTAGCAACTTACGCAACAACTGTGCCACCAACACCAACATCAACATCAACGCCAACATCAACGCCAACACCAACACCAACATCAACACCAACACCAACACCAACACCAACGCCAACACCAACCTCAACTCTCTCTTCAAGTAATGAGTCGTAAGTCCTTATCTATATCTTTACATGTAGTATAAATTTTTAGATGACAAAATTATGGTTCGCACTCATTATTAAGCACAAATTATTCATACACATGTAAAGTTTACACGTTTAATGTACAATACATATATATTGACCGCAGTCTGCAATAAAGTAAGGACTTACAATTGTCTTTCACCATAAGCTTTACGAGTCAATTAAGTAAAATAATTTTATGATTACTTATCAAAAACTACCCTCACCATATAATCGTAACATAAAAATTATCTCCTAAATGCACGCACTTCAGATTGCTGCTACCAAAAAATTCGCAAGGAAAATCAAGTTCTGAATCAGAAACAAATGGGTCATCATTAATTAGTACAGCCACACTACCTTCACAAATTAAAACACCTAGCAAGGAACGCTGAAACGTTTAGCAAAATAATCATTTTTCGATCTTCTGATTCAGTGCAACAATTAATTAAATCAATGACTAATTCCAATGATTCTTTCAAGTGCATGCATAATCGACAATAAAATCTTCAAACTGACTTCTTCACTGCACTACAGTAATTTTTTCCCCTACATTTGTAATGCATTATTCTGAACAAAATAAATTGCATTTTTAGCAAATGTGCTTTGTTGCGAAGATAATTTATAATTGTTTACCCATTTATATGAAAATGGCAGAATCTATTTTTGCAAACTGTGTCACGATTTCAAGACAGCATTATGAATGAAAAAATTACAGTAATAATCATGACCATAAAACAAATTTCATTTTTCACTTCAATTCTAACTTCTGGTATAATCACATGAATATTCTAAAACGTACCAGAAATAGTACTGATCGCTTACGAATCATACTTACATCATTTAAAATCAAAGAATTAAAACAACAAATGATAACTTTTAAGTGAAAGACGTCTAAAACATACATAAAATATTGACATATAATGCTGTACATGGCATAGTTTTGTTAATTAGTTTAAAGATTTAAGGAGCTACAGAATATTGGAATAAATTAAGTTAACAATACCCATAGCTTTCATAACCGCCAAAATTGTATGGTATACAATTGTAGTAAAAAGGAGATTAGTTGGTAAAACGATGAAATTACGATATATGGGTAAAATAAAACTGCAGCAAATAATATCTCAAATCGAAACAAATAGTCATTAGAAGTATTAAGCTGATATAAAATTTAAATAAGTGAATAATATAAAATTTAAGGCTACTGTAATGAGCAGCGAACATTTATGCATGGAGTTTATATTTTTTCATCTCTTTTGTAAAAAAAATATAGCCTGAAAAATTTTCAGCAAAAAAAGAAATATTTATAAAATTAAAAAATGGTAGATTTTTTTAAATTATGAAGTGATCCAACGTGATAATCATTATAAGCTGTCAATACAGCTTATAATGACACATGGTACTGCAATGTAAACAAATTAACTGTTGCAAACGATAGCCACAAATGTTGGATTACAATAAATAAAATAGACGAATAAGTTAAAATGAGTACGATTATGAATATAACAATTAATGTAAATCAATTTCAGATTCACTTTTACCACTTGACGCTGTATCAGTAACCAATGAAGATGCTCCTGTTGATGACATATGATCAAAATAATTGGTCAGTCCACTTCTGAATGTGTGCAAATCAAATTTAGTTTGCTCTGAAACTAAAACTACTGTAAGTAATCAAAGTAATAAGTTAAAATAAACAAAGCGTTTGCCATATTTGAACAAAATAGCATCTTAAAAAAGCCGCCTCTTAAATCAAAAATTTTTTTTAGGAAAATATTTTACGAAAACTTTTTCTAGAAAGAAAATTAGTTTGTTATGTTAAAATACAAAAAAATATGACTAAATTTATATTTAAAATAAACTTTCATTTTTTGAATCAAAAGTTCATCAATTCACTTTACATGATACCAAAAAACTAGTAAAAAATAAAAATAATAATAATAATTCTATTCTGAAGTTCAAAAATTCGACTAGCGTGCAGTTTGATTTTATTAGCTCATAATAGTAGTTTATTAACTTTGAAATGAAATTAATTACCATTTTTCACCCCGAGCACATCCTGAAATTTATACTTTCTCACATCAACTGCTTGTTTTATCCACCAGTGATCACTTAAATCTTGTATTGTGGCTCGAAGATCCGGATTTCGGTGCAAAAGCCAAGTAATTATTTGAAATAATCCTAAAAATTTCAAGCAAATTTATTTTTACTGACTATATTAATTACGATAATATTATAAATGCAAGACTACCGACAAACCAGCAGCTGAAAAAATAATAAAATTCGATTTTCAATTTCGCACCTTCCGAAACCTCCCAAGGAAACCCAATATCAGCTTGTACAGTTTCTTGTACATTATGAAAAGGATTTTCATAGAATACCAGAGTATAGAGTAGAACACCCATAGACCACATTTCCAGCTCAGGTCCGCGATATCTGGGTTGAAATAAATTTTTAAAAGATTAAATAAATATGATGGTTACTTTAAAAATGCAAGCGTTTCAAGCAAAAAACTGATTTCTCCGTTTTTTAATACAATTTAACTTTTTTTTTAAGTGACTAAATGTGATTGCGAAAATACACCAGTAAAACGTACTTGTTTCCACTCAAAACTTCAGGACTGCAATATTCCATTGTTCCACAAAATGTTGAAAAAACAAAATTTTGATCAAAATAGGCAGCTGAGCCAAAATCAATCAATTTGCATGCAAAATTTTGATCAATGATAACATTCTCATCTTTCACATCTCGATGTACAATGTTTTTCGAGTGAAGGTAAGACACAGCATTTACCACCTAAAATTTCTTCATAGAATTATTTATTTTTTAACAACTGAAATCAACGAACAAAACTTTCAGAAAAAAATTCTGAAACAAACTCTATTCACCAACCTGTCGGAAAATATAACTTATTAGAGGTTCATCCAATTTTGGTTGATGATCAATGAATTCAAATAGATCCATTCCACAGCCAAGTTTTTCCATAACCAGCTGATAATACATGTCGTTTTCGAAAACATCTAATATCTGCAAATATCTTTATTTATTCAACACTTGCAAGCATTTTTTGCCAGCAAACTTTAATATATTATCAAGCAGATGAAGAGAAAAAGTAATAAAACCTTTACGATATTTGGATGAGACAAAGTTTCAAGAAGGTGAAGTTCAATGGGTACTACACGATTACCGCGTTTAGGACTTGGTATCCAACTTTCAGGAAAAACCTTTGATTTGCAGATAAATTTAGCCACTGCCTTTAAGAATACAGCAATATAATCAGCTATAAAGCTTGCTTTTCCCTACTTGATATTTATCAAATTTCAGTTCAAAGTCAGCACTTCTTTGTGTTTTTTCGTTTAATAGAAAGAATAATAATTTCAAATAAAAAAGGAGTAACCAAAAGTCCGTTATCTTTGCGAGCTGTTAATTTTACTGAACCAAAAGCACCATTACCAATCAAATGATAAGTATTATAATATTTAGAATACTCTCCAGCCACAGATTCTTCACACTCAGTTTCCTGATGTCCTACTGAATTGGCCTACAATAATTATTATTTTCATGTTTTATTATTGATTACGAATCTGAATAATGTAAATAAATGGCAAGCAAATATATGCAAAAAAATCTAACTAAACAAAATTAAGTGCTTTGTGGAAAGTATTATCAGCTGTATTTATTATTCATAATTTTTTTCCTTCAACATTTAAAAAGTATTCCATTAACTTATTGTTCATTTTACTAAATAAAAATTCCTTTCTACAAAAGCAACACTAACCGTATTGTATTGTCTCGTTTTTACGCTAAAATCACACTGATAATCATCGTCTTCTGATTCATCTTCGTAAATAATTTCTTGCACTGATTCTTGTCCATTCATACCAGTAGAAAAAGCAAGATTTCTTGTACAGTTGTAGTTAATACATATAGCCCATTTAGCACTACCAGCAATTTCTAAGCGTTTGATGTCAAAATATATGGCTAAAAAAAGTAAAAAATAATTTATTCAATCAAAAGTTTATAAATCAATATCGAAATATGCTAACTTCAAAATTCTATAAATTTTACTGATTATAATTATTAACTCAAAAAAAAAAAGATTATAATAATTAATTCTAATGACTATGCCATTTCCATAAGATGAAATTATTTGCATTGCTTATTACAGATAAGAATAATCACTCATAACACATCAACTCAGGCATGCACATTAATTCAAGCTCAAATTTTAATTACCGATTAAACTTCCATCAGAATGTTTTGCAAATCCACTAAATAAACCTTCACGAATAACTAATTCTTTTGAGTTATTCTTATCCATCAAATCAATCATTAAACTATTAATTTCTCCCATGTTATCAGCAATTTCATCGGTTACCATTAAATGTGAACTAAAAACACGATGCTGAATTTTTTAGGACACAAATACCAGTTTTTGTTTATATTATGATTTGCTGACCTTCAATTTTAGGTTACAGTTGAACATTTATTATCTAAGAAAGATTGATAAGTGCTTTTATGATCATTTAAAAAAATAAAAAGTTAGTTTTATTAATGCTGGAGAAATCCATTTTAGCCTCTTAAATTTTTAATAAATCACATGTGGTCAATAGCTAATAACTAAAATTCATTCTTTGTTATATTAATTATTATTATTTCAGAAGTACTAACCTTGTCGAGGGCCGTACAGAACACATTTGCTGGTCACGAGAGACAGATGAATGTATTGAACCATTACTTCGACTACTTCTCACTTTAGATTTTATGAAATCTAATGACTCTAAGTTATTTGTTAATTGTGTAAATTCGAATTTCATACTGTTATTGGCAGATGATGAAGCTGAACAATCTGTAAGTTGAAAGTTCTGTACTTCTGAATTTGTTTATTAAAAACCTTCTCTATTGTTCGTAATTTTTTTAATTTCAATTACTTTACTTTCTTAGATTCATCTAATATAGATTTAGAAGTTTGGCACATTTTAAAACAATAGCATTCTGAAAAATCTTAAAAATAAGCATCTCTATTTTCGTTTAAACATTTCCTAAGGTTTTTCAAAAAAATTAAATTTTAAAAATGCAAACAAGGTATTATGGTGCCACGAAAGATATCATAGGTAATATGGTGCTGTGAAAAAGTTAACAAATGCATTCAAAAAATACCTAGATCCTATCAAGAAATTACAGTGACATGCTTACGATCAAATAAAAGTAATTGTCACTTTATTTGTAAGTAAAGCATAAGAAATGATGAAAGCTTGCGATAAAAAGATAAAATAAAAAAAACAATGATCTACAAAAATATTGAAGCGTTTTTTTGAGTAATTATTTTTTGCATTAGTTAATTAATTAATTTAATTACTTAAGATGAAGAAGACTTAAAAGACAAATAATAATTTTTACTTGCAATATATTCATGAAATTCCGCAAAAATGTTCAACATTTCTTCACCATACGTACGATCCAGTCTGGACGTCAAAATATGAGTATGAAATTTTGGAATTATGTCGGTAATATGCTAAAAAGAAGAAAATAATTTTTTAATCATTTATTTTGTTTAGAAATGAATTCTGATTTTGTTAATTTTTGCAGAAAAGCAATAAGATAATAATTATTTATGCAACATTTGGTAATGCATCAAAAAATGCTTTTAATTTACATCGAAAAATTATTATATAAAATACAACTAAAATTTGTTCAGTGTAATAAATTAAAAAACAAACAATGTTATCTGTGAGCGATTCCTCATCACTTCGCTTTTTACCAATTAAAGCTTCAATGAAATTTTTATTGAAAATTTGCAGAAAGCCTGTTTCTGTCAAGGTGACAACACCACTCAGCACTGAAAACGCTCGAATCTTCAACTCATACATCACTGATCGTTGTGCTGTAAAAGAAGTCATTAATTTTTTTTAATCATTCATTAGTGTTAATCGAAATTCATATTTTATTCATCAAAATTTAAGCTATTAATAAATGTACACATTTTTTTAAAAGTGTTTTTTTTTATTTACTTAATCTTTTGTAACATATAAATAATAAAATGATGATATTTGAACAGTATATTTTGAATTTTTCTTGTTAAAATCATGGCTGATAAATTCATTAATTTGTTCACATGCAAAATCATCGTAAATCAACAATATAATAATTATCAGATAAAAAATAAATGTTAAAACTGATATAATATTTAAAAATGATTAAACAATGATTTTTAAAAATGCCCACAAGTGACAAAAATTTCACAAACATTACAAACTTATATTCGTTAATCACATCGAAGTTTTAACCTTTAACTTTTCATCGCATAACGTGCGCAAAAATTTATTTATAAGCTTATTAGTTATGAGTAGAAGTCTGATTTTTGAGAATTATAGTTAGGAAAGAAAAAGTACCTTTCTAATTCAAAACAAAAAAAATTACCGAAAAGAATTAAAATTTAAGAATTGATTGACTGCAAATACAGACAATCAAAAATTGTGAAAATGAATTATTATCAGTAAAAAATTTTTAAAGAAACTCATATGAGTAATACTTATTAATGGCAATATTATAACAAATTATAAAGGATGAATATGTTTTCTTCGAGTTTATCCTATATATAAAACAATTAAAAAGCTTTTTAAATTTAATTACTTGCGAGTCTAAGTGAATACAAAAGTTGAAAATAACAAACTTTCTGTATCCTTTTCAATGCTAACTTTTACAATAGCTGGCATAGCATTGCCACGTAAACCTATGGCGCAGACGTATTGCACTTCACTGTCACATTCGAGCTGTAAAAAGCAAACATAAAATATGATGAATAATTGAGTAGGTATAATATGAGAATTAATAATCACTTGCAGAGCCGGAATAAGTTTTGTTATTTCCATTCCAAGTAATTCCTTCATGGAGGCATATCCTAGCAATTTAGTCATCACATCATCAATTCGAAAAATACGTCCCTGAAATTGTGACCTTTAATTTCAGCTCTTAAAATAAATTTAAAAATGATGCACTGAATGAAACTTTTCGTGATAAAACTTATTGGAATCAGAATTTGTCTTGTCTCTTTACCATAAAACAGTATGATAATTGATTTTATTGTACCAAAAACAGGTATTATAAATTATTATAGCTCACAACGTTGTGATGAAATCAAATTTAAGGTCAGAAAAAAGTTTACCATAAAAAAAGTATTACTCATATTTTATTGTATGATCTAAATGTTCTCCAACTTGTTTTTAATTATTTAAAATAGAGACTTTGGCTTAAAATATAATAACTGTTTAATTCGAGTTATTTTTGAATTACCATCACGTACATCATCAAATTTAGTGTCAAATAGCAGATCAAATTTTTATGTTTGAAGCACGTTTTACGATATTGCAGAAGCAATTTTTGTGATGTGTACTTAAAACTAATATGTTAGTTTTCAGACAATTCACTAAAGTTAAAGTATCTTTCTAATATATAGCGTATTAATTAATGCCTGGTGCTCAAGCAATTTAGACTTTTTTTTGAATTCATTTTTCTCAATAAAATGACTCAAACTTTGCATTCATAAGTGACACGCTAACTTTTGCTAGAAAAATAAATTTAAAAGCTTGACCTACCTTAGCACCAAGCGTGCAAGCCATCGACAGTCCATCTAGCAGCGATTCCATCAATACAAACCATTCGCCAGAATTAGAATTAGTTCGAGAAGTACTTTCAATAACAGTGCCGGTGCTATCGGCTGCACTAACACTATCAGTGGAAATTCCATTTGCGACACGTTCAGTACTTTCAGTAGACATTTTCGTATTTACCTTTACTTGCATATTTTTTTCACAGTCTTTCTTTCCATTTTCGAGTTGTGCCTTTCCAATCCTTACTTCGACATCTAAAACTAACTTACTTACTATAATTTTTAAATTTTATCCTAAAACTATGCTAATGACTTTCTTTTACATTTACGCATTTTAAAAAAAAAAGATTGCTACTGCAACTCAAATTACTCCATGTCTGAATTGGCCTTACTCTATACTTCTTTAAGCACTGCCAGACAGAAAGAATGACACGCATGAATAATAAATACGTCATGTCTGTCTGGATTCTTTAAGAGGCCTTACGCTTTCACAAACTAAAGCAATTCAAATAAAGAGATGACGTATGCATAATCGATTATCGTTTTGCATTTGAAAAAAAAAATTTGAATTTAAAAAATTTGCTTGCTCAGTTTTAAGTTACAGACGAAATTAATCTGTCATTTAAATAATTTTATTAAAATTTTTCACTTATGCACTGAACTGAATTATATATCATTGTGTCACAAATATTCCAACAAGTTTTACACATGAAATCAGAATTACCATTCACAGTTGCTTTGAGTGGAGTTAAAATGCCTTCCACCATTTGACTCAATTTGCACACAACAATTCTCAATTAATTTGATAGAAACCAATTATGATCTGACCGAATGTGCAATAGATTTGTAAGCTTTCTCATCTATAATATATTTTTGTAAACAAAATTAAATTGCAACACTACAAAAAACACAGCTATCGTATAAAATGTTAAAGTATAGCTGATATTGGATATAAAATATAATCCATTACTTAATACAATATTTTATTTTTCGAGAAATTTTGAGAAATAATGTGAAATAATTCAAAAAAACGAACCAAAATACAATCAAAGTTTATGTATTTTTCCTTTTCCACGGCTAATCATACGAGGAGCAGTCAAGCTGGGTGGCAATCAGATAATTGCAGAGAATTTCACAGTCAAAATGTTTGATAGTGTATGATTCTTTCTGATGCTTGCCGAAAATCAGAGAATCTAAAGGAGCATTATTATAAGAACGAACAAATTTACTTGTTGTCACAATTTGTCATTTTCACTCTCAGTATCAAAAATTCAATAAAAGATTGAGAATCGTAGGATTAATTTTTCTTGTGACTGATGGAACTTGCAGAAAAAACAGAACGATAAAACAGAAAGCATGCATTTTATAAAATATTGAAAGTTGCATATGAAATTTACATATTCATTTATAAGCAACAAATTATACATTGTTGCAAATGGTGAACTGAAACGATTGCCAAATATTTAATAACTAAATTTTTTAGAGGAAAATATAAGTTTCTGGAATAAAATCACAAATAATGTTCAAAAAATTCCAAACAATAACTTACTATTTGTGCATGTTTAAATATTTTAATTAAAAATTGGCTTTATCAGAAATCAAATAAATTCAAAAAAATAGGAGAGCATAATGAGTATAATCAAGTGAGTCTCAGTATAATTAGCTGCTAAAAAAAAACATTTTGCTATAGCGAGCTATTCCAATAGACAAAATGAATATAAAACACAGAACATTGAGACGAAATTTATGGTAAACAATTTTGAAATGTAATGACAACCATATCTTGCTGATAATATCATCTTATCAATTTTTGAAATAAGTACACTAATAATTTGATCACAATTTTGATTGAAAAGAGAATTAAAGACTTATATAAGTCAATGTAAGTCAATGTAAGACTAATGTAAGTCAATAAAAGTCAGTGAAAGACTAATTGTAAGTCAAAAATAGTGTTAAAACAAGTCAATAAGCATAATTAAAAAAATTAATTCATCGTTAGCTTTCTTATATTGAATTAAGTGAAAAAATAAATAAAATAAAACAATCAGGTTTAATTTATAATGACAGCCTGAGAACAGTGAAAATGAATTTACCGACATAATGCATAAATTTTACACAGGTACGAAAGAAAGCGCTGTTAATCTTTTTTAACCTTTACCCTTTAAAAAAATTTGAACTACATCTTCAACTGCAAATGCACGTAAAATGTGATAACACACAAGTTGTAACTAAAATTAATCATTGTAAAGCAAAAATAAACAAAGTGTGAGAAAAACAAGCTTTAGAACATCACAAATGATAGAAATCTTTGATTCGGAAAAAATCTGTTACTCAAATAATAAACAAAAAGCTAAATAAATGGGTTCTTGGCATCTTGATAAAAAAGTCATACCTTGCAAGCATTCTTTTTTGTATATGTTTTCTTACATTTTGAAAAATAAAGTATATGTTTAATTTTACTTTCGGAAACAATATTAAGCAATTACTTGTAATGCAGTGATGTTTGTTATTTGACTCAACGACTAAATATTTATTCAAGAGAGTCATAACTGTGGGTTATATTCATTTCATTCAGAAATGGATGATATATTATTCATTTCTGAATATTATATACAATTTAGATGCACTGAATGTCCGATATTAGTCATAAAATTATATCAGTAATGAAAAAATGGGATATTATGATTAAAATGCAAGCTTGATGCAAAGCAATATGGCATATAATATTAAATTCCGATTTTTATTTTGTAGAATTTACATTTTATATATTTTTTATTTTTACGACCTTCCGATTGTAACACAAAAATGATAATCACTGCTGCTATTGAGCAAATATTGATAAGAAAATATAAGAAGAAGTGATAATGATATTACGCAGGAGTTGTGACATCGAATGTAAGGATTTCCTTTCTAAAAATGAAAACAATTCTGTAAACAAGTCTTGTAATACACAAACACAGATGCTGTGTTGATTCAAGCAAGCACTTTCTCATGTCTCAATTTGACTAACTAAATTATCAACGGCCAATTTAAAAAAGTGGTAAACGTACAAGTACATCATGACAGTTTGGTACTTGTAAAACAGTACACTACTTTCTACGTCATCTACAAATATTACAAAAAAGTAACCGTAAGTACTAATATATTTATTTTATTTACTCACTTCTACTTTCCGTTAAAAATGAGGCAAATTTTCATTATTTTTTCCAAATGTATTATAAATCAAAATAGAGCGAGCATTTTAATTCGTTCAAGCTGATTTCAAACTGAATTAGTTGTGAACTTTTGAATTTTATTTGTCAAATTAAAGAAGGTTGAAATTGTAAATGAAATGAAATTTAGAATGTTTTAATTTCTTGCAAATGATAAATAAATAAAAACTCAGAAATGTAATATATCTTTTAGTTATTATTTTGCTGTTTTTTGAAATGATTAATAGTTTCGAACTAAAAGATTCTGAAATGCAAATTGGGAAAAAGTTAGTGCCAAATTAGCAATAAGGTACTGTGAATATTACAGTAGTAAAAACATGATTATATTCAATAAATATTGACAAAAAGCAAATAAGCGTGAATAATAATAGTAACAGTAAATTGTAATAAACAGTGATATGGTAGATTTTTAAATAATCGTTCTCAAAACTGAATATAGTGATTAAGAGACTTTTTCTAGATTTTTTATTGTTAAAAATTTTTGAAAAACATAACTTGAAGCGTCTAATTTTAGCAATAACTGCTACAAGCATATACTTGAAAGCAATGTAATTTTTTGATAGGGATTAACGTTTTTTGGAATTGAATGGAATTTAAAATAATATTAATTTAGTATTTAATAACATAGTGGTAGCATACCTTTGTAAAAAAACATATTTATTGCTTAAATGCATTTGTATTTATTCCAAAAGTTGTGATTTTGATGACAATTTGTTGTTTATTTCGTGTTCAAGCAGCACGGAAAAGCAAAGTTATAAAATAAATCCTAAAATTTGCGCTTTCTTTCAACAGCAATGTTTAGGTATTTTTTAAAAAAATATGCTTCATTCAATTTTAATTTCAAATTTACTTTTTTTTAAATCCATAAAATTTTTAACAACTGAATATGAAAAATCATGCTAACAACACAGTTTTTCATAACAAGTTTTCAACTTTTTTCCTTTCAAAATTTTTGTCTAGCCAGTCAATTAAGATTGATAAAAGTTACGCTTAAGTTTAAAAATTTGAAACTTTTAAATTTGAAAATCAACCCTATAAGAAGCTTTGAAATAAAAAATAATTTGATGAATAAAAATAGAAAGAGATACAATTTAAGTACTAATATTGTTTAAATTGAGACTAGTGTTATAAAATAACGCTTAATACAAACAGCGCATAAATCCTTACATCCATTTATTCTCTGCGAATAATCATCAATTGCAACCCACGCTGTCTGTCTACTACTGCCCACTTTTAAAAGAGTGAAAAGGATAATTGAGGACTGGTTGGTTTGATGTAAAATGTTCTCTTGCTAAAAGCCAGTAAACAAGTTCCAATTTTAATTACATATTTTAAATTCAGACTGACTGACTAACTGACTGACTGACTATTTGCTGTTATTTTAGTACTACTTTTCTTCGCATTCAATACTGAAGCAAACATTTTTAACTTCAATCCAAATGCAGCAAAAATTGCACGCATTTCATTCAATCCATGCCTTTTTAGATCATACTTTATCTATCTATCTATCTATCTATCTACCTAAATCTTTGATATCTGTTTTTCTCATAATTCATGAAAATTACTTATTTTACTAAAACTTATAGTATAAAAAGTTAATATATAAAATTTTTGCTACTATGCTATTTGGAATATTTCAAAATGTGATTCATTGTGACGTAAGAAATCTAAAAACACAAAAAACTTCGATTAATTTCGAATAAAAAAAATAATAAATGAACATGCAATAATGAAAATGTAATAATTATTCAAATCTCAAAAATACGTACGCCAAAATGCAATGGATATCTGTATGTGTTTTTTCAGCTTGAAAAAGATAAGCAGAAAGTTTGTTTTAAATCAAGGGCTTCAGTACTGATTTACCATCAGTGATCAATGCATATGCTAATTAAATTATACATGTTATACCACTTTAAATATTTATAATATTTAAAAAAAGACTCGTATTAGTGACGGGAAACTTTTCTTAAAAGTTAACAAAATTTGCAGAAAAGATATCACCATGGATAATTTTAAGCTAGTCTATTTTAAAAATAATCTATGATATTTTGTTAGTACGAGTGGAAAGATAATCTTACAAACGATCTGTAGTATTTAAAGTTTAATCCAAACTTAAAAATATGAGAAGTTATGACAAATATCGTTTAATCACTACGTATTTTTCTCCAAAACTCAGAAATATTTATCCTTTCTTTTCGAAAATTATACACCCATTTATAAGCATTGGCATTTATCTGATTAAATTATCTTGAAAACTGATGAAATATATCAATTTTGGTCAAATATGTTTAGATTTATTTTTGAAATACTCTTACAAATGATTTAAAACTCGAAGATATTTAAAAAATATATTTATATAAAGTCAGTAATTCCAAGTGCTTTCATATCAACAGTTATAAACAGTTGACAGTTTATTATTATGTTATGAGAACAAAAAACAGATCATATTATTTTTCAATTTCTGACATTCAAACATAATGTGTTTCATTCAAGGATGTAGAATATGAAAAATAAATAGTAAAATGTGTAATATAGCACGTGAAATGTATGATCAAAATAAACAAAAGTGCACGTGAATTAATAATGCATATGATAAATTGCGCA